>VZRV01011022.1:144931-202403 GCA_013398115.1 Falcunculus frontatus | reverse complement strand
GCGCGGGGCCGCGGGCGGGCGGGCGGGCGAAGGCCGCGGGGCGCCGCGTGTGGCTGCGGTGCCTTCCGGCCCTCCCTGCGCTCCGGCCTCCTGCCCTGCCCGCCCCGCGCTGTCCGGGGGATGCCTCGGGGCTGTGACCGGGCCAGCGGGAGTCGGGGAGAATCCAGGGACGCTGTGCTCTGGGCAGCACGGGGAGGCTCTCCCTGACTACACGCTGTGAGAGTTGGGGTGTTGATGGGGTTGGGAAGCTGTAGAAGGGAATTTTCAGTTGTTGCAAGAGCTTTGCTTTTCCATCATTGAGTTCTCGACCCCGCTTCTCTGCCCCCAAGTTGTCTTCTGCTCCCTAAGACTCCCAGTCTCTGCAGTGTAAGCATTACAGCGCTTATCTGCTCCAGTGCTGTTGGCTCTCCCCTCTCTCAGCCCTTCCAAGCTGTGCTGGCCGGGAGGGATGGGGAGCTCAGCAGCAGCTGCTGTGGGTGCTGAGCCACGGGACAAGCACAGCAGAAATGTGTTCCTTGGCTAAAGGCTGGGTTTAAACTAACGTGCTCTACCATTTCCAAACTCCACTTGTTCTAGCCCAGACTTCTACTCAGAAGGGAGATGTAATGCCTTTGGTAATACCCTCATCTTTACTTATCTTTGCATATTGCTAATACAAGAAGAGAAATCATCTTCAAAAGCTGCAGGGAAATGTGTTTAATGTTATTTCTGTGCATTGCAGAAATATACTATCTCTTAAGGAAGGCCTTCAGAAAGCATCAAGGAGACCCTTGACCTCAGACACGTGCAAGGACCTCAAATGAAATACCAGTTTCTGTTCCCTTCACAGAGCTTGGACAGCAAAGTCTGATAGACTTTGTTTCATCTACTTCTGTGCTTCTGCCTTGCAGAGGTATTCAGGAAGGAAGGGACAAAGCTTGAGTCACATTTCATTAAAATCAGTCTAAAGCCTGAGAATTAAAAAATATTTATATCCTTATGCTTTGCTTGTACAAAAGTGTCTTTATGTTCTTTAATCTAGAAAATTTCCATCTGTGATTTGTGACAGTATTTCTCTTAAAAGTTCTGTTATCTAAGATACATATCTCCATTAATCTAGTTTAGCCTAAAGGAGGATGTTTCTGTAAGTAAATTATACCATCTTGCCAGAAATAAATCTAGTTGATGTGTAGCCAGCTAGGTGAGACTGTGAGTTAGTTCCCAGAAGTGCTGGTTAAGAGAAGAGTCCTTGGTAACCGTGGGAGTTCAGGCCTTGCAGTGTGACCATGAGGTCACCAGCTGCGTGCCCTGCTGTGTTCCTGTGAGTCAGTAACTTCGGACTTTGGCTATTTCTGTATGGTCTTGTGCTAATGAGTTATGTTTTGTCAAAGTGCCTTTCCCTAGGGCTTGCTTCACCTCTGGGACAAAATGTTTGCTTAACAGTCCACAGAACTGTGCTGGTCAGAAAAGAAGGAGAAGAGGGGATAGTTGCCAGTGCTGTGAGTCTGCTTTTACATGTGCTAATTGAGTCATTTCAGGCTTCCTGACCTTATCAGCTTAGCTCTGGCCACGTGGTGGTTTGAAGAGAGACACCCTGCTCCAGCTTCCTCTCTCTCTTTCCAATTTTGGATTCTGCTTGGGGGAGGGAGGGTATGTTCTTGCACGGCGAATCTCAGCTGCACACCATAGTCTCAGGCTGGCTTTCTCTTTCCTGCTTACCTCCTGTCCTTGAGAGCTGCCCAGATCTCCACTGGGAAAGGCTGAACTCTGGGTATTGTAAAAACTGCCTCCCACGGGAGCAGGTGATGCATGAGTGACTCCTGCCTGCACAAGGCCACGTTCTCGAGGCTGTTTGCTTTATTTACATTACTGATGCTCTTAAAAGCAAGCTTCTTTTATAGAAGAATTTCCACGTGACTCTTGGCCCACTGTGCACCCTGACACAGCCCTAGATGGCTTGTGGTGATCTAAGCATGAAGGGGCAGCTCTTCTGCAGTGCTGTGGGTTTGTTCTCCACTTGAGTGGACTAAAGGTTTCTGTGGTCTGATAGCTCAGGTGTCAGCTAGAAACCTGTGGTAGGGTCCTGTCGGCAGCATTTGCTGGGACTGCCTTTCCCATTTTTGTGCTTTTCAGTTAAAACCTGAGGTCTCTAAACCTGCGAAGAATAAATAGGACTGCCAAGGACTAATGAGTGGTTAAACTAAGAGGCTTATAATGGGTGAAAGATATGAATGTATAGTGTCTTTTACAGTACTCAGTTTCACTGAAGGTGATGTGAGCTGCAGTCGTGTAAGTTGCAAATGGAGCGATCTGCTGATTGATATAAGGAAAATACAGTGTGTGCATGTGTGTGTGCACTGAATTTGTTACTTCTAAAGGATCGAGGGCCTCATGTTCCCCCATTCCCATGCAAGTGTGCAGTGCTTGATGTCAGGTTGCCACAGTCATGTTTGCTTGTAGCTTACCAGAGCTCTTGGGATAAGTATTCTGAAAACTGAGTGGTTCCTAAATATATTTCTTAAAAATTCGAGTACAAAGCAAATTTATAATCGGAATCTGCCATTAATACAGAGGTGTAACAGTTTGGGGTTGTCTTCGTCCAGTGCAAAAGAGATTGTGCCTTTTAATATTTAACCATTTGCAGATGGTATGTCAAACACAGATAAAGGGGTGACTTATGATAAATTTCTTTCACTTTTGGTCTTTGGGACGTGTACATCCTTGGCTTTTGGGGTTTGAGGTTTGCTGGTGTAGTACTGGCAGCATCCCTGTGCAGTGGAGGTGTGGCTTACACTAGCCAGATGACTGTTAGTGGTGCAAGTATCTTCAGTTCAGAGGTTTTTCATCTGTGTCAATGAATGGGGCAAATATTTCGCTTTCTCTTCAACTTCTTAAACTTTGGGTGGTGCTTGCTTTATTTTTGGTTTTACACTTCTCACTTCGGTTCCTTTTCTAGCTATGCACTTCTGAGCTGTCCTTTTGTCTTGCTGGTTTATGGTGCCAAGTAAACCCAGTGATACTCCTGTAGCACTGGTGGAAAGTAAGTTCTTCAAGCAGCATTTTGAATTAAATATTTGCATATGGATTATCTTTTGTCATTCTAAATAACACTGCTGCTAGAAAAGTGAACTGTTTCAGCTCCTAGGACTAGATTAACTGCTCTTTGGAGGCCTTTGCTTTAAGGGGATCCAGACTCAAAACTGATTATGTTTGAAAAGGGAGAGGGGAGGGCAAGAAGACTTTACTTGGATTGAGTGGCGTACTCAAATTTTATTCACACTTTAAGGAGAAACTTTTCTGTACAGAAAAAATTTATAATGTGGTGAAATTGGTGTGGGTATCACAGACAAACATGAAATATTTTTTAATCCTGTAAATTATAATTGAAGCATTTTTAAGTGATCTAAGTTAAAAATGAAAAAGAAGAATGGGTAGGTAGAGTAGCTTTCCTAACATCTTCCTTTGTTGCGGTTTTAAGAAGCTGGATTTCATGACACCAATGAGCAAATGATGTATTTCCATTGCTGTTGCAATTATGTCGAAACTGTGGCACCACTCTCGCCTTTATTCAGGTTTGCCTCAGGTCCTTTTTGTTACCAAGACTTACCTTTGCTAGAATCTGGTTCAGTGTTTTCCCCAGTGTGATCATTAGTTCAGTCTCCTATGGGTGGGACAGTGGCAGCTGTAGGAGTTTCAGCTCCTGCGTAATCCACGGCCATTCAGGAATCCAGTGCTTGCTCACCCTTGTTCCATATCTGAGGCAGTGTCCGTGGAGGCTGTTGGGAGAGCAAGGAGAAAGGTGATGACTCCAAATTGTTCAGGAGTGTTCTTAAAAACTGGCAGGTATGTGGCACCTATTGCAGAGCCTGAGAAGATGAAACCCTTGCTTTCATCTGCTCTCCTTGGAGTGCTCAACACTCGCTGTATTGGCAGAAGCCCCTTGTGTATGAGGCTCTGTTGAGAATGTTGAGATTTGGCTGGGTTTGTTTGTTTTGCCTGGATGAAGTGTGGCTGGAATAAGCCGTCCTAGCAAGCCTGTGGTTTGGCTGATGTTTGCTGAGGCCACTCAAGGAATGTTTTGTAGGTGCTGCACACAATAGACAGACATGCAGAGTTTGTAGTGAAAAGCAGGCATAAACTGCATCTAGGGTTAGAGAAATATGTAAGTGCTAGATGAGCAAGTACAAGAAAATTGGTGTGATGAGATGTTATGTCCTGATTTTTCTGATAACTGAGTTGTGTGGTGAGTAATAGAGGGTTACAAAAGAACCAGGCCCTGCTACAATGCTTTTATACTGTTAAGCTGTGCTGTCAGCGGAGGTAGCCAGGTTTCTTTCTAGGTTGTAGGTCCAGTGAATTCTGGACAGTTTTCTGTGTGGTGGGAATATCTTACAAAAGGGATAAATTACATTCTTTGTCCTCTCTGCATTTCCACTCCCCTCTCACTCCTCCACAAAAAAAAAAAAAATTAAAAATGCCAACTGCTGTTCATGTCTAAGATGGTAGAATGAAAAATGCAGAAGAGCTTCTTAAGTCAGACTTTGAATTAAGTCATACTTTGCAGGTGTCATTCATGTTTGCCTTAAAAGTCCAATTGTTAATGTTTTATTTTCATTTATAGACTCCTTTATTTTCAGCTGCGCGTGCCTATCTGTAATGATTAGGACAGACACGGCTAAGGCAAAATTTGTTATAGTAGTCTGTCTGTAAGTCAGAATAAGTCTGATAGAGGGGCAGGACAAAGTCCATTTCTGAGTTTGAGAAAAATACAGACTTGTAAAATACAGAATGGGATGTACACGGTAAGGCTGGGGCAATTAGCATGAAGCATCCCATGTGTGTACTGCTTATGCCTCCCCCTTGTGTTTTTGGATTCTTCTAACTTCTAATTAATATTTTTAGCTACGTAGTGAAGATAAACAGATATTACTATGCAGGTTTTACACGCTTGTGTAGTCTCTGATATATCCTTATTGAACACTTTGAGATGCAGGTTTTTACTGGGGAAAGGAATTTTTAAGATGATTAACTGCTGTGCTGCATTGGTACTGCTTTGTTAACGCAAAGATAAACACTGATTATAGAAGCTGATAGTGGTGGTGTCATATGGAGTGAGATGTTGCTGTAAATACAGAGCAATTACTTCAGGAGTTAACTGTGTCATTCTTTATCTAGTCAGAGCATCAAAATTTCTATGGTTGTTGATGCTTTGCTGTTCCTTTAAAGGAAAACTTTGTGTGAGCATGTGAAGTGTTTTCATAAGCTGCTCACGTTTATTGCACAAGAATAAGGGCTCCTTTGTACAGTGCTGATGGGGTGGGGTACCTGCACACACTTGTTGGTTACTTGGACTTCAAAGTTTTGTTTTTCAAAAGCCTTTTGAGGCAAGCTGGTTAACTGTGCTTGCCCTAGGGCCTGGGCAGTGAGAGAGGTTTAACCTCAGGCTAGAGAGTCATGAATTACATATGGGGAGCATGGGATGGGTGGGAATTACCTGTTTATTGCTTTACCTCTAGGGAAGGTAAATGAGAAAAGCCTGTTCACACACAGAACCATTGCAACTACTGCTTGTTTTTCCTTTTGGTGCAAGTGAAAATGTCTTAGGGAATGTGGGGTTGTGATTGGAGGAGGGGTGGAATTTTAGATAGGCATGTGGCCTGAGGAATGTGCCTTAGTGTTTTGCTATTATGTTACAATCCAGATAACTCTGAATGAATTTCCCTTATTCTTTCAGCTGTTTTTCAAGATCATAATGCAGCAGAAAAATGAAAAGCCATAGAAGACATTTGCTTTGGCAAAGAAGTCGGGTGCTGGCCCAGTCTGGAAGATGGACCACTGGTTTTGGGAAGCTTGGGAAATACTGCTTCCAAAAGCAATTTTTCCTAACTTAGAAGAAAAGACAGAGTGCTCAGCTATTTGTGAGCTTAAATCACAACAAACTGTACAGAAGACTGCGGTGCAGAAGGAAGACACTTGAGCTCCAAAGCAGGTGGGCTCCTGATGTGCTTCTAAATGCAGAAACCTGTCCAAATCCTACTGTTGAATCATACAGCTTTCCTTACAAAACTACTGAAAGCAAAAAGATCCTGTCCCTATCGCAAAGCTGAAAGCTCGTCTGGAGGAGCAGTAAGGAAACTCAACAATGAATCCTTTCAGAGTGAACATCCCTTGAATGAAGAATTTGAAACTGTTGCTGTTCTCAATAGCATCTCTGGCCATATCTATTATGTCTCATGTGGTTTGCTGGAAGGTGCTGCCTTACCTATAAAGAAAGGTGGTTTTGTACATAGCGGGGAGGAGAGCAATAATGATGAGGGCAACACAGTCCTGGTAGTTTTAAACAACTATAAAAGGAAATGCTGTTGCAAAGGGATTGGAATGGAACTTGTGGCCCCTTGACAGTTCTAAAGAGGTCCAAATTTAACCATCATATTGTAAAAAAGAGATTTTTATTTATGATGCATAAGAAACTTTCTATGGTTAGGTTTCGGTATAGAATCATAAAATTCCCAAAACTTCGAGCCAGAGGCAAGACTTGCAAATTAAGAAAAATCAAGCGAAGGTTGGTGCAGAAAGTTACAAGGGACCATCAAGAAACGCTTCAGCCAGATTTTGAAAGTGGATTGTGTAATTTGTTTTCCTCCTGGAAATCTAAAAGTAACCGTCTTTGGAAGCGGTACAGCTTATCAGATATGAACAATAATACACCCAAACCTTTAGGAGAGGAGAATGAAATATGTGCACCTGAGATCTGCCTGACGCAGGATGTGTCTGCTGAGCCGTGTTCTGAGGATCCAGAGTACGGAGGGCAGGATGGCAGTGTGGATGCTGTCCCACCAGAACTGCATGTTAGAGCCTCTCCAGAGGCAGAGACCTTGCACCAGCTGGAGACCAACGGGACTCTGGCAGAGGATCATTGCTCTGACATTGTTGTCTCTGTGACGGGAAAAGAAATTGCTATTTCAGATCAAGACGGTGCAGAATCCAAGGAGGTTGTGGGTGTAGATGGAATGACATTGTTGCAATCCTCCTTGCAGAATTCTGATGTCAGTGATGATTTTGCAAATGGACCTTTATCCATGGAGCTGACACAGAATGAGGACAGCTCTAGCCAGATGGAAGTAGAGGGCTCCTTAAACTTAGACATTTTTAGTTCAAAATTACTAGATCACCCTTACTGTAAAAGTCCTCTTGAGGAGCCTTCACCAGAAAGCACAGGACTGAAATCAGGAACTCGGAAGGGAGGCAAAAGGAACAGTCAGAAAACTTCCCGGGTGGCTGATGAGCAGTTGGCAACATGGCTTTGTGGTATACCTTTAAAATATTTTAGGGCATCCAGGAGTTCCTGAAAAATGCTGCATGTATTGTGGAGTTTACATGTTGTGTTAATTCCTTTATAAAAATGGTTTCTTACTGTGGATTGTAAAGGTCACTTAGCATAACATTTGCTGAAGTGAGGCTGCAAAGAGGAGAGCTGCATGAAGGAGGGACAAATGAATGTTTATCTGACAAGCTATTTTAAGATTATTTTGTCTTAGAGAATACAATGTAGTTTAATTGGAATCTGCAGAAAACTGTTGATAGAAATTTTAAATGTCTTATCATGTGAAATCAAATGATTCAGGTTTTTAAGTGGTTGACAATTGTTATTCTTAAGTTGGTTTTTGAAAATCCTGGGTGTTCTAATGCCTCCATTCTACCCTATACTCTCTTCTCTTGCTCTTAGTCTTAAACTAAATCACTTAAGCTCAGGTTTTAGTAGTCAATTCATCGTCCCTTAGTTTTCTCTCCAATTGTTCATAAAGTAGGCTTAATGAATCCTATGAGAATGTTTTTTAAAAAGTCAAGACTAGTCTTAGCAAAGGTTCAGCAAAAAGACTTTGGGGTTTTTTTGTGCTATGCTGAGCATGCAGTATTTGATAGTCTCTCTAAAGAGGAACGCGATAAAAATAGTAATTGGTGTCTTATTTATGTGTAGCAGCATTCTACACACACAGTAAGGAGCAGTAAGGTAACACGTTGTGCCGTCTTGTACCATCAGTGTCCCTTCAGAGATGTTCTGATAACTTCCTGTGGAGAAATTGGCTTTTTAGACTCCCGTAAACTTGAAGCTAGTGTCAGTGAGTGTTAAAGGAATTGTTTGAAGTTTGACGTACTCTGATTTTTCTGCCCACCTTTTTGTCTTTCAATTTTGCAATTGACTTCTCTGAAGCAAAATGTGAAGAAGGAGATAGTGAACCTCAAGAGAGGAGTTAGCTTTCCACGTCCATATCTGCAAGTTAGTGTGGGGTGTATTTCTCTGTGACTGGCTTTATGTGATCCAGCAAGGACCAGATGCTGTGTGAGAAATTGAGAGAAACTGTGGTAACCCAGTGAACAGACCACTTCTGCAGTGGAGTTTTAAAGTTTGTCCATCAGAAAAAGAGATGTAGTCCTTCTGTAACAGGCAAGAACCAAGGTTGTATCAGGGTGGCAAAGGTTAAAGTTTTGTGGTCTGATAGTACAGTACTTCTGAGTTTTCTCAGCTGAAAAGCTGTAAAAAATTTTAGTTGTGGTATAACTGTGTGCAGAAGCTCTTGTGTGTTTAGGAGTGTTGTTAATAATTAACTGCACGCTAAAAGATAGTGATAACCTGGCAAGAGTTCTTGGGGTAGAAACATGAAGGAGGCGCAAGTGTTAAGGCTGCTCTCGGGTTTTGAATTTCTCTGCAGCAGCTGAACTCGGACGTTAATGGGCTGCAATGCTTAGTGCATTCAGAAGTACTATTAGGTATCAAACAGCCCCATGGTAAATCCTGTTCATGATGGGTATCTGATTTTGCCCCAGGGTTGAACTTTGTATTCTCTTCCTTGAGTTACACCAGCCCAAGTGAGGTCAGTATCTTGCTGGAGGTCTCAAGGTCTGCTGCTGCTCTTAGTTGTAATGACAAGAACAATCCTTCCTCTGTATATTAATAAAAAGCCTTTAAATTTTTTGTATATTAAAACAGAATAAGGTACACTCATAAGCCCCGTGCATTGTCTGTCTAGACTTCTAGCCAGAGTGAGAAATGTCCTCCCTGTCACAGTGTACTGAAATGTAAGGGGATAAAAGTTGTTAGGCAAGTGTGTGGCAGAGTTGCAAGGAAGGTTCTTTTCCCATGAAGAATGCTTCCTTGTGTTCTCATCTTGCTCTTCAATCCTTCCTCCCTTCCTTCTGTCACACTTCTTGTTATATCTCTACTGCTGTTCTCAGCTCATTGTGTTTTGGGTTTTTTTCTTGGTCTCTCTCCTTTGGTGTTTATTCTACTGCTGTTCTTCTGGCACTTCTTCTGTCCAATGTTTCTCTCATCTTGCTTTTTCCTATCCTGATCTTGAAAGTTTCCAGGAAATGTTGTTTAAAGCTTTAGTAAGCACTGCACTATCCAGTGATGCTCTCTGCCATCACACCCTGGACTCAAAAGAGTCCTGGACTTTGGATTAATGCAATTTTCTTGGACTCTGATCTCAGATCCAGCTTTCTGTACACATCAGCTTTCTGTACACAGAACACATGTTTTCTGCTGCATCTGAAAATTCGTTTTCAGAAAGCTGGACGACTTGGTCTTTTTTTTCTTGTTTACTAGCAAATGTTGAAATCCTGTTCTCCATTCTCTTTCATTCTCGAAGTGGTTTTGGATGCTTGTGTGGAATTTATATCTCCGGCATTCCAGTCTTGTGTTTGAGAAAGAAAAAAGTCTATTTCCTAGGTTTTTCAATTCCTCCAGCATTCATCTCTTCATTATTTCCAAGTTAATATCTTTTGTTTCTGGTGGTGTGGTTGCTCAGTGCTTTCCTGGGCAGTGACAGGCTGATATGGCTGTCTGTGTCACCTTAAATGCCATCCCTAGGATAAAGGGTAAAGCAGTTAAACTTGCTGGGAGTCTGTCTGGCGTCTTTTCCATTCACTGTGGTGCGGCAGCGGAACTGAGCAGGCTGCCAACACTGCCAGCTCCAGCTGCCTGCATTTGAGGAGAGTCATTCTGCCTGCCATAAGGACAGGATACTGGCTTTTCAGTGAAACCTGTTGCAGGAACTGATGGTTTTTCACGTTGCAGTAAAATGATTTAAAATGCTAATTGAAGTAAGGAAGGGAATGGATTCTTCTTTAGCACTGGTATAATTAGTTTGCTGTAGATATGTGTGTATATGGCAAGAACAGGGGCTGATCTTTAACTGTAAAGCTGAGTGATCAGATTCATGCATTTTTATTTTTGTCCTTCTTCCCCTACCCCCGCTTTTATTTAATGTTGCCAATTTGAGCTTAGTTTTCTTAAATATATACTTGCCATGTGTGGTGCTGCATGTTAGTTGGGTGCAGAATGACTGCTGCTTGTACTTGTAAGATCTGAGAGCTTTATTGGATTGGTGAACTCAGAAGGTTTTTATATGTTTGCACTTTCATTTTTCTGGTATATTTAAAGGATTCCTAGATGAAGTTATGAAGAAATATGGCAGTTTAGTACCACTCTGTGAAAAAGATGTCATGGGAAGATTAAAAGAAGTCTTTAATGAAGATTTCTCCCATAGGTGTGTAGCAATATCACACTGTACACCTGGTAAAGGACAAATCACTTGCATTGCTACTGCATGCTCCACATCTTAACAACTAGCAGAACAGAAGTACATTTGACATGACCTTAACTTGATTTTTCTCTACCTTTTCAATCTTGTTTTAGAAAACCTTTTATCACCAGGGAAATCATGAAGTATCGGGAAAAACATCCAAAAACCTCCACTTGCAATTTCCGGGTCTTCTATAATAAGCACATGCTAGATATGGATGATTTGGCTACATTGGAAGGCCAGAACTGGCTGAATGACCAGGTCAGAGCTGCTTGGTGTTTATGTGCTTCCTCAACCCTTTTTAGCCCATTTATATTAGAATATCAGTTGTACACCTTCTGCTGACATTACAGGGGGACTGTCCTTACTTTACACTTGACAGGTAAAAGGAGTGGTGGGCAGCTTTTACAGTGACAGGTGCAGTAAGTCTGGAAGCTGAGAAGTGTCACACCTAGACTGTTTCCTTTTGAAGAAATGACGTTGCACTATTTTGATAAAATATAGGTTTTAGTAACTTTCCCCATCCCCAGCGTGAGCAGATTACAAGAATGACAAAGTGAAATAGCAAATTGTGGCCCACAGCCAAAAAACCAGGAAGGCTGCAGAGCCCAGGGCATGCACCGGTAGATTTAAATTGAATTAAACTGCATTTAAGATTGAGGCAGACTTCAAGCAGCCAGTTACAGTCTCTCTCCAGGCCGACCACTATTAGTTGCAGAGTGCTTGTCCTTCAGACAACGTGGCTCTAAAGGCTCCTCTCCATATTGCTGGTGTAAGTGGGTAGGGGCCTATGTTTTATGGGCATTTGTGAATTTGGGTCTTAAAAAATTGTGATGTATGTATTTAACTATTTACGAACTCTTCCAGGTAATTAACATGTATGGTGAACTCGTAATGGATGCGGTCCCTGAAAAGGTGAGGGGGTTTTGTTATTATGCAAGTGTACCTAATGAGAGATGGATAGGGAAGGGTGAAATTTTGCACACTTCAGATACTGAATCGAGATTCAACTCAATGATGGTCTGAGTGGTTCTGTTATAATTTGTTGCTATGGGCTGCTCAGATTTTCTACCTTTCCTTTTCCCTTTTCGGTACTGTTGCTCTTGTTTCAGGAACTGACTGTATTATCTCTGCAGGTGGTCTCTGTGGTAGCCTAATGTCACTGATGTACCTCTAGAAGACATGTGCCCTGTTTTGGCCGATCCCACTCTCCTTTCTTCCCTAGAGGTTTCTGTTTCCAGCTTATCTGCTTCTAAAGTGCAGTATTCATGCCCTTGCTCACCAGCTTGGTGTTTCAGCTGAAATTTCTGATGAAGATGGATTTCTGCTGAGATGACAAACCATGAGTGTTAGCATCTGAACCATGCACATGTGCTGCTTGCACTCACCCTCCCGCCCACCTTGTAGCTGTGGGGGCTGTAACAGCTCAAGCTGTGTCAGCTGCCTGCCTGGTGAATGTGAATTTGTGTGGAGCTACTTGGTTCCTTGGCAGTATTGACTCTGCAGGACTCTGTTTTGTGCATCCTCAACAGAATGCTTACAGCTTTGCAACTGCAGTGCCTAACTGTTGGTGGCAGTTGAGAAAAAGAAAGCGGAAAAAAAAAGTAATCAAGCTAACAAACCCCCCTCCCATTCTGTGACTAAATTTGCAGCAGTAACAATTATAAAAACCCATCTGTTTACTAATAGGGCAGAACAGTTTTCAGGTGAGACCACAAAGGAAGAGCCAAACAAAGCCATTCTTAGATGAGCTCTGCACAATGTAACTCTTAAAATCTTCAAGCTTGGAAGGAAGATCGTTGTTGCTTTGATTGGAGGTGATGGTGATTCTTCATTAGTATTCTCCGTATTTCCTGAGTGTGTGCTAGGCTTGAGGTATTGGAGATTGTATCTGTTTGCTTGTGTCTGCTTTTTCTTCATAGTGCATAATTGAAATCCTCATGGGAGATTTTGTGCTGGTACCTCAGAATGTGGTTTTGAAGTCTGTAGGCATAGCTAATGGGTGTTAGACTGTGTTCTCAGATGCTGAATTTTCTAACTTTTTTTTCAAGTAACAACTCAAGCCTTTTACCACCTCTACACTTGCAGAATTATTAAAAACAGATGTTGCAGATTTCTATTTGTATTAATCTGTTTCTATAATTGCAAGAAGCTAAGCACAGGGAATAATGGTGTTAACCTGGAGCTAATTTTTTTTTTTTTTTGCATAAGCCTACATTTTTTTTGGTCATAAATGTAGGTTTTTACTTACCAAATGGATCTGGCATACTTTAATAATACTTTTCAGTAGCAGAGTATTGTTCTTGTCAGGAGCTGGTCATAGTAGTTGAATACCAAAGACAATGTTGTTGGACTAAATCTCATAACTGTTTTGATCAATTTTCTTTTTCTGAGTCTCAGCTTCCAGCAACTAAAGCCAGAAGTTACTCCCTTCTCAACCACCCCCGCTTTTCCAGTCCAGTGTTCTCTTCCTTGATCCCTGTAAAGAACGACAAAAACAAACTCCTCGTCCTGGTGTTTTTCTCCCAAGTCCGTCCCCAACAAAAAAATTAAACATAATATGCCTGGAGATAGAAAAATGTAAATATAAATGCTGCAGTGGCTCACACTGTATATTATAGGGAAATAAGGCTTATTTTATTAGCTTGCTGAAGAACAGCAATAGTTGAGGCTTGGCAAAGCCTCTGTTTGTCCCTACTGGGGTTCTGTTTCTAAACCTGCATTAAATATTGCCTCATTACAAGTTGTTTTGTATAAATTATCCTGGGGGAAGGGGAATGACTGTGCATGAAAATTTCTGTGCTCATTCCTCCTCTCTCTCTCTCTCTCTCTCTCTCTCTTTTTAGGTTCATTTCTTTAACAGCTTTTTTCATAGACAGCTCGTAACCAAAGGATATAATGGGGTAAAACGATGGACTAAAAAGGTACCTTTAACACGGTGTCATCAGTGCTCGGGCTCTGCTGGGCTGAGCTCGGTCACTAACTTGAAGCTGGGTCACAGTGTGTTATTTGCAAAGGAGCTTTACAAAGTGGGGAGGGCTTGATGAAAATAGTAGTGTGGCACTATCCAAGTTAGTACGGGGATGTTGTGAGAGTGTACTTGGAATGGCTAAATCTTCAGTGGGAGGTTATCTCTTTGTGTATGTTCATGCAAGTTGTTAATTTAACTGCAAGAAATGTCTCTTACTGCTCCTGACAGTGCCAGGTACACTAATCTACAGAAGAGCAGACTTAATTCTGCTTCTTCCTTTTATCTCAAACTGGCATTCTTTGACAAAATCAAATTGTTACCCCAAGTAACACATACCAGGTACTAGAAAGCAGAAAAGAGACCCATGGTTAATAAGCCAGACTGATTTTCTCATGACAAGAACAGAATTCACCTTGTTTTCCAGAACCCACACCAGATCATGGGTGTGATATTTTCAGGAGTAGCTAATGCAAAAAGACATACTCCTTTTTTCTTCTTTTTTTTTGTATGAACATTTGTCCTTTCTAATATGGGAGATGAGGCAAGACTAATCAAAGGCCATGTTTGAATGTATGATCTTTCTGCAGAAGTACTTAAATAGCACACATCTGTGAAATGCTAGAGATGAACTCATTATCCAAATATAAAATCTATTCATATAATTTATTAAAAATCTCTTTAAAGAGAGATTGAATATCGGTACTTAATATTCCCACATTATTTTTTAAAAGTTCTTTTTCTCCAGCAATCCAAGTTTTGTAAAAACCCCCAAAATTAAGGTAGATTCTGGAAGCAGAATCTGTATTGCTGTTGCTGCTGAGAGGTACCCAATGAGAGCAGGACAATTGTTTAGACATTTACACTTAAATTCCTGAAGAATCTCTCAAGCAAGAATGAAAACTAAGCAGTTTCTATGAGAAGCATTCTGTAGACTCCTTCATCCTGCAATGTGCAATTAAGGGGAATTCGTTTCTTCTCTTTAAACACACCAGAGTATTGCACCATGTTTTATGAATGTTCTCTCCTGGGATACAGGATATCCTGTTCTGGCTCTGGCTGCAGTGGTTTCAGAGTTCCTGTTGGTGTCTGTCCCTTCTGATCACCCATCAGATCAGCACTCCTGATCCACTGTCATGACACAGAGCTGACTCTGCTGTCTTGGTAAAGTGAATCTGGGTTGCCACCACTCTTCCTGTACATAATTTCTTAATTGAAGACCCCGCGTTTGGCTGCCTGTTTCCACTCTTCTGCTGCAGGTTTGCACACCTCCAGTAATCCAACAACTAGGGCCACATGAGGACCCTTGAGTTTCATGTGGCTCTGCTGTTGCTGGACATCACAGAAGATGTAGTTCATTTATCTTATTCCAGTTTTCCTTTGTGGTCTCAGCTTGCTACTGGCTGACATCCCTCTGCTTCTCTTCAAGAATGATGGATCATTTTGTAGCGAGTGTGCTGTAATCCGGTCAGAAAGCAGTTTCTGCAGGTGGGAGCAGGGTCGATGCTTGTCACAATCAAAGGACTGTTGTGAGCCAGGCTCAGCCGATAACTGCTGTGAATGCCCAGACCTTTTTGTCTCTTCAACTTCCCATTGTTACTCAAGAAATAGACTTTTCTTTCCTACAAAAGACCTGCCTTTGCCAGTAGTGTTGCAATTATGTACTGTTCAAATTGCACAGTGCTTAAAAGAAAAGGAAAAAAGCATAGAAATCTTCCCACAGGATGAGTTCATTTAGTTCAGTATTCTATTTTTGCTTATTTTCTGGACTGTGCCACCAAAACCCCAGTAATTAGACACTCATTTAAAGAGGAGCTAGGAGAAGGAAGATCATGAAAGGCCCTGGCTTGGCTGGCTTCCAAAAGCACAAGGGCTCATCTGCCATACAGACACCGGGGGTGTTGCATCTGATCTACTTGTTCTGTACTTCAGGACCTTTTCCCTTGTTTGCTTGCCTGTGACCACAGTACATCTGCTACAAAGTTAGCTTTGGGAAAGGATAAATCTGCTCTACCTTCTTCCCCTTCTTTTCTCTGTTCACCAAAGCATTCTGCAGTCCTCTGCCTTCTTCTGGCAAGTCCCAGAGCCTGTATTAGAGCAGAAGGAGTCAAACTGCAAAGTTACTGGTTTTGTGTAGTGGTTGTAATTACAGCTTCTTCATAGAATCGTGGAATGGTTTGGGTTGGAAGGGACCTTACAGATCATCCAGTTCCATCCCCCTGCCATGGGCAGGGACACCTTCCACTAGACCAGGTTGCTCCGAGCCCTGTCCAACCTGGCCTTGAACACTTCCAGGGATGGGCCAACCACAGCTTATCTGGGCAACCTATGCCCAGGTCTTACCACCCTCACAGGGAAGAATTTCTTTCTTATATCTGATCTAAACCTGTCCTCTGACAGTTTAAAGCCATTCCCTCTTGCGCTATCCCTCCATGTCCTTGTCAAAAGTCTATCTCCACCTTTGTTGTAGCCCCTTAGGTACTAGAAGGTGCTGTAAAGTATCTACGGAGCCATCTCTTCTCCAGACTGGACAGCCCCCACTCCCTCAGTCTGTCTCCACAGCAGAGGTGCCCAGGCCTCTGAACATCTTTTTGTCTTCCTCTGGACCTGCTCCAACAGGTCCACCTCCTTCTTATGTTGGGAGCCTCAGAACTGGACACAGCACTGCAAATGTGGTCTCCTGAGAGAGCACTAGAGGGGCAGAATCTCCTTCCTGACCTGCTGGGCACGCTGCTCGAGATGCAGCCCAGGATGCAGTTGGCTTTCTGGGCTGTGAGCGGGCTGTGAATGCACATTGCTGCGTTGTTTTGAGCTTCTCATCAACAACCCCGAAGTCTGTCACCTACCCACAATGCAGCTCTGATAGAAATGAGTGGTGCTCACACTGGACAAGTGTCATTACTGAAGAGATGTAGCTAACCTGAACTGGGGCTCAATTGTATTGCCATCATTACCTAAGAAATCCCACTTGAACACAGATGTTGCAGTACAATGTGAGCAGGATTTTGTCACAAATACGGTAGTGATTAATTCTGGTACTGTACAAGGTTCCTCAGCCACTTTCTGGACTGTAACTGTATTTTTGTGCATGCTAATAAGTTGTGTATTAGGTAAACACGAAGACTGTGGTGAGAGAGTGGAGGGGGCAAAAGAAGACTTCAGTTACAGAGTGGCAGAGAGGAAACTTGGATATAATTAATCTCTTGCTTTGCTGTGTTCTGCCCGTGGAACTCTCTCTAATATATGGTGTTCTTTTTGCCAGGTGGACTTGTTCAAAAAGACTCTCTTGTTAATTCCTATTCACCTGGAAGTCCACTGGTCCCTCATTACTGTGAACATCCCCAGTCGAATTATTTCATTTTACGATTCCCAAGGCATTCATTTTAAGTTTTGTGTAGAGGTAAGAGTGATAGCTGTGTCTGCAAAGTTTGAACTGTTTTCTTAAACAAAACACTCCCTCTTTGTTTCTGTTCAGCCATAAACTTTAAATGTGATATGTCTGTCATTGTCTTGCTGTGTATGAAATGAGAATCAGCCTGTCCTGCTGAGGAGTCTGAAGCACAGACCTCGAGGGTCACACCAGAGCTGGGAGTTGAGGTCAGATTGCCTATTGCCCAATTAGCCTGACCGTGTAATCAGCACGGCTTTGGTGACTCTCTTGTCACTGCCACAAAAAGCAAGAGCTCAAAGCCCAGTGCCATGGAGAAGCAGACTAACCCCAAGGAGAGTGAGGGCATTTCTTTCATCTGTTAAGGGACTTGTGTTTAGGATAAATGATAAATTGTGGTCCTTTCGGGGATAGGTTTCCTGGGTGAGAGCACAGGACTGAAGATGCTGTAGTGTTGCCCAGTGGGGTTTATGTGTTACCGTGCTATTAACAGTGTGTTGCTTTTTTCCTTGGCCTGCATTGAAACAGGGTGTTTGCCTCTGGTTATAACCCAGCAACCTTTCAGGGCTGCAACCTGAACACTGGAGTTAAATTATCAGTCTTTCTGATAAAGAGCAGCCAGGAAATTTTTGCTGGGCTTAGCAAATTGTAATGACCCTCTTAAAAAAGCTAATTTTGTCAACTTAATTGCTTGCTTGATGCAGCAGCCCTCTACTTTTAACTGTGTGTAGTTGTTGGCTTACAGAAGAGTAGTAATTATTGTACCCAGGAGAGTTCCCAGCTAGGACTTCTGAATGAAGATAGTATGCCTGCTGGCATTTGCTGAGGATGAAGCTAATGTTTGTCCTGGGAGCAAGAGATCTCATGCTCTCTGGCTTGTGAATGTGCAGCATAAACCAGCCATCCCTCTCGGCAGCCCGACAGTCTCTCCTGCAGACTTTCAACGTGGTCTTTCCCATCCCATTCCAGGCAAGGCATTTGCACCTAAATGTCTCACAGACATGAGGAACTTTTATTTTTGCCTGTTCTAGGGTTAGGAGGGGAGCAAGACCCCAAAATTCACTGTGATCCACACACTAAGGTGAATATTCATGTGCTGCAGTGTTTAAATTGTGCTATAAATGCCAAGCCTGTTTACAGAGAAGTAGAAGGATTTGTTTAACCCAAGACCATAGTCTCATTTATCTTGCTTCCTTCTCTTCACTTGTGTCAGCCTATTTTTTTTCCTGTATGTCACTAAAACTCTCCCTGGGGCTTTGTTGATTAGCTGCAGAATTCGAGCATTTTGTATTGAGATTCCAGCAGAAGATGTGGTCGTATCGAACATAAGGGCCTTGGTGTCAGCCAATAAGCCAGGAAAGAGCACATGCCAGGCTGCTCTGTTTTTCTCTGCATGTCTGGGAGCACTCTAACCTTGTGCCTGGGTGCCACAGCTAGTCTGGTGTGAAATAGAGCAGTGTACAGTCTGGCTGAGGGATGTTAGAGCTCCCCTTGATAGACCAAAATGAGCCTTGTAGGTAGAAGGCACAGTACCCACCAGAGTTCGCTTCTTTACCTCTAGATTTGAGCTCAGCTCCTAATGCTCACCCGAAATTTGTCCTTGTCAAAAGGATACCAACCAAGCAGTCAGTGTCTCTCCTGTTCTTTAGCAGGTGAATAATGTTGCTTTTTTTCCCTTTTCTCTTTAAAGAACATTCGAAAGTATTTGCTGACTGAAGCAAAAGAGAAGAATCGCCCCGAGTTTCTTCAGGGTTGGCAGACTGCTGTGACAAAGGTAAATGGCAGCACTTTGAGCCCTGGGGTCTGACTTTTTGGGAGATTTTATGAAGCTGCTTCTAAATTCATATATTTGTGCAAGTAGTAAATGGATTTATGCTGCCAACGTGGAGGATGCTGGGAGAGATGCAGGTAGTTACACATGGGAATTCCAGCTCTCATGTTCATTCAGCTCCCACCAGGGCTTTAACACTTTCTCCAAGTGACTTGGGTATCTGAGCCTTTGTCTGGACAATTAAATATGTGCACAGCAAAACCCTGCAGCTGATGTCCATATTGACACAAGGTCAAGGACTGAATGAGCTGGAGATTCAGCTCCTTCTCCTGAAAGGGCTGTTCTGAATGCCAAATGGTTGGGCTTTGGTGAGGGAGGGAACAGGCTGATGTTGCTACTGCTGATTTTTTATGTTTGCTATGGATAGAGGGCTTTGGTCTCCAGGGCTGTTTGTGGCACATTGCGTTTGATCGTGAGTAAACAAAGCCTGGCAACAATAAAAGGGAATAACTTGTGTGTAGTGTAAATGAGGGAATGTGTAATTTGCGTAGCCATCCCATAATGGCTCCAAAGATATAAAACAGGTCATTGCACACTAGACATACTTCCAACAGCTCCCTCCTTGCACAGGTTTATTTTTAGATGGTGATACAATGATGAAATGATTCCTCTCTGCACTCATGCACAACCTGTGCAGTCAGTTCGTCCTCCTGTGTTCTGTGAGGCAGAAGATCAGGGAGTTGAGAAAAAACAATTACTTTGCCTCTTCAAGTGCCAGAGACATAATAGCACTAGTGATTGTGACTTTTTAGTTCTGCATATCAAAATTGAACATGTTTGAGGAAATAATGAAGGTTGAAAGTTATCATTTGAGACTGCCTTGCTCAGTCCTGTTGCCTGGTGATGAACCATTTGTCATGTTCTTTGAAACCTTTTGGTGTGGCTGGGAGAGGAAAGCCACTGCTGGTAGCATGGATACTGAGAGTAATCTTCCTCTAGGCCTGTGTGACTTTGCTTATATAGTTTTGTCCTGTGTAAAGTAGATAATGCTGTACAAACATTTATTTAAACTAATTGAGAAGCTGTTCTGTGTAGGTCACTAAAAGAAAATAAACTTGAAAGAAAGACTTGTAATTTATTTTCTGTCCTACACTATATATTTTTCTAAATATTAGGTGTTATTCTAACAAGGTGTTGAGTGTCACCTTGCAAACTTTGGGATAAGAACAAGTAATTAAAACTCCAGTTTCTGGTGCTGCAGAGCAGCTAGCTCTGATCATGAGACAATTGATCCTTATGCTGAATCTCCTTTTGGACTTTAAGCAGGAGTTAGAGAACAAAAGGATAAGTGAAAGGATAAGGATCTGACATGTCTCTGCTTGTTTCTTTTCCTTTCAGTGCATTCCACAACAGAAAAATGACAGTGACTGTGGGGTTTTTGTGCTCCAGGTAAGAGTATTCCTTTTTAAAAATCAGTGGCCTGTATTGTTCATGTAGTAAATGTCCTTTTTTTTCAACCAAGCCTTTTCCTTTTCCCCAGTACTGCAAGTGCCTCGCCTTAGACCAGCCTTTTCAGTTCTCCCAGGAAGATATGCCCCGAGTGAGAAAAAGGATTTACAAGGAGCTGTGTGAACGCCAGCTAATAGACTAATAAAATGCAGCCAACCTAATTTCTCTGGCATTTCTGACAAGTTGCAGCTGGTGTTTGTGTACTTGAATTTCTGAAAACTTCCATGAATTTTGAGCGATTCTCAGCTGAGTGGTGTGGCCACTGTTGTTACCTCAATTTTTTGCAAAGTTCTTTAATTGGCAGAACATAACAGAGCTGCCATAGAATATTCCTAATGTCAGTTTGATTCTCTTCTGTTCTTTCCTGTATTTAATATTTATTATTTCAGCATGCATATAGGCAAAGCATGCAACTAAAACCATGAAATGGTAGATTTGGTGCACCTTTGAGATGTAGCTAGAAATGACAAATACAGGTGAATTTGTCTGGAAACATAAAGATGCATGATATGTTTTCTGATGCAATAATGCTTTGAATGTATCAAAAAAAAAAAATCAATGCCATAAAAAGAACAGCTAGAACCTATTTGGTAGTTCCATTGTCCCTGTTGTGGCTGTGTAATACTGAATACTACATTTTAGGGTGGCTAAACTCATCTACAGTTTTAATTTGTGAAGACCCCTTTTTAAAAGAGTTCAAGTTGCTAATAAAGTTTGTTCTGTTAGCATTTCTCTGGCTGTCATTATCAGCCTGTCCCTATAGATAAAAAGCAGCCTTTGCACAACTAAAGCTTCAGCACTTGTCTGTATGATAGAAAGTACAAAAGTGTTCAGTCAGTCAGATGGATGGTAAGTTCCTAGATGCTGCAGAAGTCTCCATGATGTGTGTATTAAGGAGAATTATAAAGCTGGCCCTGAAGAGTCACAGCTTAGATAGTAAGATAAACTCCTTGGCTGTAACTGTTTACATCTCAGATGGCTTTGAGTCATTTCTCAGATCCACGATATGCAGTGAAAATGTACCATTTCTCCCTTCAGCTCTGTCTTCAAAGCTTGTTGTCTTTAACCTCCCGTTGGCTTTTGCTTTTGTTCAAATATAAATTAATTCATTTCTGCTGCATCTGCTGTTTGATTGTCTCGAACATCCCTGGTTTTGCCTGCGTTCAGTAGCACCGATGGGTCTGGTTGGGAATAAGAGCACTTGTAGGTGCAGTGCAAACACAGCGAGGTGAAGTCATCCCACTCCAGAGGGGTGGGAGCCTGCGAGCCCAGCTCTGAACTTTGCAGGGTTGTTGTGCTGGGCAAAGGATGAGTGAGAGCGGTGGATCTGTTGGGTTTTCACCTTGGTCTGTAAACTATGATGTGCTCCTTGCTGAAGAGAGCTACTTCTGTTTGAAGAGATTGTTGTCTGGCACCGCTACACCGGCAAATGTCTTTGCTGTGTTTTTCTGCCAGATAAAGGAATGAGCCCAGAGGAAAAGTATTTTCATTGCTGAACATCATCTGCTGCACAGCTTCACTTTGTGTCCGTCCATAGCCCTAGCTTCTGATGAAGGAAAACCACTTTGACTTCCCCGTCTTGCAAATTAATTCAGACTTGAGCTAAGCCAGGTGCAAATCCCTCCTAGATGACGGGAGGGAGAAGGGAGGGAGTGCCAAGCACAGTCAGGCCAGGAAGTGGAAGCACGTGCACACTATGCTGTGCTGGAGAAGGAGTTCCTGCAGTATCCTTGCATGTTCCCACTTCCCTTTGTTGGCAGCTGGCAAGGACTGGCTTAATTTAGCAAGATAAGGAAAGCCTTAAGCACTTGGTTAGATAATTTAAACGAGGAACTTAATGAATCAGAAAGAACCTAAGACCCAGACAGGCAAAATACATTTGCCCATTGTATGGTGCAGAGCACCCCACAGCACATGGTTTATTTGTGTTTCCCTGAGGTGTTACTGACAGGACAGAGCACCTTCTTGGGGTGAGTGCTTGCGAGCAGTGGAGGGTGACTTCCATGAAAACTGTAACTTGGGATGCAGTTTCTCCTGTGGGGTAGCACATATAAGCCAGTGTTGCCATTCTCATCTTCTCTCTGCACTGGTGTCACAGGAACGGTTCCAGTGCTTATTCTGCCATGTGGTGGGACAACTGATCCAGGCTACAACTAACCCAGAGGACAGAGTTCTTACCTCAGTATAACTTGTCACTGAATGTATATCCTGGTATGAATGAATACACAGAACTGAGTGGCCAGGAAGAGATGTGGAGGTGGTGCCACTTTGGGTGCATGCAAGCAAGGCTTTATTTTCAAGCAAGACTCCTGGCAGAAAGGGAGTGGAGCACAGAACTGCATGAGCAAATTGCTTTTATTTTCAGAACTTGAGCAATTTGGTAAGGAAGCTTGAAAGGTGCCCTGTGAGACTACCAGCCTGGGAGGCTCAGTGCCTCAAAGAAAGACCCTTATTTTTGTGTGCAAGTTGCCTTGTTGATGGATATTTTTCATTGCATGGGAATGTGCTGGAACACTGCACTACAGACAGTTGTTTCCTAAGGCTTGGTGCCTACTACTGGTTGGTAGGCATCCATCTTGCTGTGTATGAGAGATTGTGAGGAGTCTTTAATCACAATCCCTTTATCAGCAGCATCAGCCAAAGCACAGGATTTCTGTGGACTGTGTGCTGAATGTGGGTGCTTTGAAGCAAGTGCATATGTGTCCCAGATCGTTTGAGGGGAGGGGGCTTGCATTTGAATCTGCTGCCTTGTGAACCGGGGAACAGGGTGGGAAACATGCATGTTGGAAAGTACTTCTTATGTGCTTTCTTGTCATCTAGAGGTTTCCTGACAAGTGTTCCAGTTGGTTATGGGGCAGCACAGAGGAGTTGCACTTGAGTCTCCAGCTGTGAACACACCAGTAAGGGGCCTCTGAAAAAAAAAAAGGAGGGGAAATTGAAAACAGATCTAATGTAAGCAAAGTATGTTGGTGCAGTGTTGAAATTAATCACAGGCAGTCAGAATCTCAGGCTCTGTAATGGTGTATCCTGTGAAACTGGACTAATTAACTCCTCCTTGAGAATGTCTTTGATGCCTTAAAGGAGATGGACTTCATAATCTGTAGTCATTTTACTAGTTCTTAAAACATTCAGAACTATGTAGAGTGTTTTTATTATGAGAGGCACATTTATGTGGATGTAGTTATGGCTGTTAGCAATTCCATTAATGTGATCTTCAGATTTTCATAAATCACTCCGAACTGGTTTGGCGGATGCTTAAATTTCACGACTTGTTCCAAAGAGATTGTCTCGCTGTGCTGATTTATACAAATAGTCCCAGAACTGGTGAAGCCTCTGCCTCGTGCGTGACAAATTTAAGCTACCTTAGTGGTAATAAACCTTAAACAGAATTGAAAATGAATTATCAGTTTCCATTTTGTTTGCTTTAATCTATAGTTTTAAATGACTGTGCCCCTGATACAAATCAATAAATGCAGAGTGTGGCCTTGATTCTGCAAGGTGACTAGAGAGATGCCTATTGCTGAGCTGCTGGTACTTGCAGAATGGAGGCTGGACCTTTTTGCTGTCTAATATGCAGTTCTGTTCTTACCTGGCTCTCTTGAGTGTGAAGGTGATTTTTTGAATGTTTCACATGCACTGATCACTGAGCCAGACAGGCTTGCACAGAGCTGCTGGCTTGTGTTGAATCTCCAGCGTAATGCTTAACCTACCTTTACTTTCTCAGAGTTTTGATTGGCGTTATCTACTGTACCATTTACTCAATTCAACGTGAAAATTTAAACCTTGGGAAGTGCTGCAGCGTTAACTCCACTGAGCAACGACTGCGCTGTGGGTGTGCTCTTGCATTGAATGAAGCCCATGTTCCTGTGAAGTAATAAAATTGAGTTTTACCATAAACCCTATTTTCTTTCAGCGGTTTGGTTTCATTTTAATTTTAAAAGCAACTGATGTGATGTTTGAGGGAATGTTTGTAGCAGCTTGTGTTGGGATCTGTGTTATTAGGAGAAGCCTCTCCAGTTGATGAGTTCAATAACTCTGAGCTGAACACTAATGATGCTCTCTGTCTTGCAGTGATATAACTTACTGTGGTTTAAGTTCTGACAACGTACAAGATCGGAGATGTCACCCACTGCATAAATAAGGGTGGAAATCTTGCATGAGACACTTTCTTCTAAGGTGGCATTTAAAAAACACGAATCTGTCAACAGAACACGTAGGGCTTAAATTGCTTTTCTAGATCAAACTACACTAATGCCCTTCTTGTATTGCTTGTGGATTTAGCCGTGTAACTATAGAGTTAAATCTTGTCTTTGCCACATTTTACAAAGCTGTACAGCTTGTGAATTTGTGATAATGGTGAGAATGGAGGCTTAGCAAATGTCTCTTTAAGCTATTAATCATGAGACTGGCAACATCATTGTCTTTATTACATTCATAATTTAAAAATCCTATCATGGAGGAGGAAACATGGATGCTTGTTAAATATATTCTTCAGTGGAAAGTACTAAGAAATCAGATCATTAAAGTACAGAATCATAAGAGACACTAGAGCCTTGCCAGGAACAATAATTACTATTTATATGTAATAGGCACTGGGAGGGAAAAAGATGAGTCTGGTTTGCTTATGCCTGAACTTAATGGGTTTTATGAGTAACCAGCTAGAAGGATTTGGGGATTGAATTTCATTTTGGAGCATGTAATATTACAAACTATAGAGCTAAAAACTGTTGTAAACTGAGTGAAATATCTTGAGAAATCAACTGCTTTGTTTTCTCTCAACACAAGTAGGCAGAACACGTGTGAAGCAGCTCCAGCTCCTGCCTGAAATTCTAATGAATTCTTAATTCTTGGGTTTAATTTCAGTATTGCTGGTAACTCATCTCCCCTAAACTGGCACTCTGAGGTTCCAGACTATACCTAAACACTGAGGTTACCTGGGGCTATTTACAGGCAAGTTTGGGAAGTGGCTGAGAGGAGGAGGGATCAAAAATCCATTGGGGAATCTGTTTGCACCACCTTGTGATAAATGTGTTGTGGGAGGAAGGGCAGGGGAGAAACTGAGCTTTAAAAAAATATGTATTTAACTGGATAATGTGGGTCAGGTCATGTTTATGGTACACAGAGAGCTTGATGCAGACAAGGAGCCATCTTGTTTATGGAAACCTTTGAGATGAGTGGGAGAGAAGTGCAGGGAAGAGATGCCTTCTGCAGGGATCACTGCTCTGCACAAAGGGACACTGTCTTGTTCAAGCCCGTGCATTTTGCATCAACTTAAAGCAGGCAGCAACTGCAGCAAAGGAAGAAACTCCCTCTGCAGTGTTCAGCTGAACATCACATTTGTTTAGGGCAGTTGGGGCTTGTCAGTTTATCCTCAGCATCTCTGACAGCTCCAGCCCATTGAAGAGCTGGCAGGCACTGATGCTCCACAGCAAACACGGGGCTGCTCCAAGGGAAGGCGCTCACAAATCCTAGAGATTCCAGCTCACCTTTCAGGTCTGGCTTCTTGGGGCTTTCAGGTTTGGAGGGGTTGATGTTTTTTGGGGTTTTTTTAAAGAAGTCTGAAGTACAGAGAGTTTGAAGGTAATTCTTCAATTAGTATATTCCCTTTTCATTCAGGAAACTTGGCTTAGGAGATCTGCTCTCAGTTTTGCGTACTGAAATGCTTCTGTTTCACTGTTAATGGGCAGAAAAGAGTCTTTAGGACAGAATTTTTGGCAGAGTTTTGGATTTTGTCCTCTGGCAAATGACTCTTCAGGTGAATGTTTTTTTTTCCTTTAGAACATGAATATAGCTAAAATATTCTTAAGTAATGACATGCAATGCCTTGAATTAATGGCCACTTAAGATTCTTGTAAGCAATTGGTTGTCCCTAGATGGGATGTCCTAGGCTTTAGAAGGGACTGGGGTGTATTTTGAGGGGATCAGTGCTATTTAGAAAACAGGGAGCATAAAGGTCCAGCTTCCAAATTCACCATTTGAGCATTTTACCAGACAAACATCAGGAACAGAGCATTTAAGTCCTGGTGCAGTTCTTAGGGCTCATGGCCGTTCTCGGGGGTTGCGGGGATTCCTCGGGTGCAGCCTGAGTCAGATGGATCTTCCCAGGGTACTCTTTGGCCACCAGATGTCACGCAAGGACCACCAGAACTGCGTGTGCTGCTGTGCTCCAGCTCCCAGCCCATGGGTTGACCAAGCCATGGTGTCTCCTGGTTGCGTGTCACTGCCACGTCGGTGGTTGTCTCCTCACATGTTCCTCAGCAATGTCTGCGCTGCACTTGCAGAAAGAATGTGTGTGCTAAACCAACCCCCCCCCCACCACCTTCCACCCGCCACCAAATCCACTGAAAATCCCTCTGTATCAAACATGTAAGTGTTTGGCTCCAGTGCGATTACTCCAGAGTCCCATCAATTTTACAAATTGGCCGAAACATTTTTTGGTAGAGAAGCCTCGCATACCAGAAGTCTTTAGTCTGATCAAACTGCTGCCCTTCCATAGATCATGGCTGTTATTTTTATAACTCTGTATTACCGTGGCAAATGCTGGGAAGGGGGAGAAACCACATCAGTAGCAACTTCTGTCTGATTTGTGGTCATATGCTTATAACTTGACATGGTTTTGCAAATAACTAAACAAAACCAGGAATTCGTTGGGGGGGGGGGGGGGAGAGCTTCTACCATNACTCAAAAAAACGGCTGCATCAAATATCTTGTGTGGAGAGTCTGAATTGCTGACAATTTGAGTATTTTAATGGAAAATGGTTCAGAGCAGGAACGGGAACTGGTTGCCCTCTGTTAGTGAGTCGGGGCTGTGCTGTGGCTGTCAGCTGCTGCCAAACACTGTGACAGCCTCTGGGCTATGGATTTTTTTGCATTTTTATTTAATTGCTGGTGTCTGCTCAGGCTTTATCCTAAATTTAGTAACATTCAGTGTTCACTTTTCTCTGCAATACCTTTAAAAATCCCCATATAATCTGATCTCTAATTTTAAAGCCATCTATCATTTTTGAGCTGTATATTTTCCAGCTTTAAAAGGTCTTGTTGAAGGAAAATTTAAATTCATGGCCTACTGAAAATGCATTTTTCTTTAAATTATTCATTGGTTAAAACGTCTTTGAACTTGTTTGTGTAGCTGGTGAGTCGGGGGCAGATGTTGGGATTCCTGGATGGTCCTTGCACAGATGCCGTATCCAGTGTACTGCTCACCCCCTGGCAGCAGTGGGACCTTGCTGCACCGATAGTCACCCAGGGACCAACCTTCAGAGAGGTGTCCCCTGTCTGTCACACGCCATCCTGTTCACTAGGTGGCATTGCTTCCCAGTCTAAAAGCTTCTAAATACTTCATTAATTATGCTAATCCCCGCGGTGGATGGAAAGTGAACTGCACTGCCATGGCTTCACCCTTGAGTCTTTTTTATTCTACTTTGCTGATGGGATTTCTTGGGTTGAGTGACCTGCAGCATCCTCATCCCAGCTGTTGAAGTTCTGGGTCCAGGGAAGGCTTTGGCTTGGAAAACTTGAGCGAGCCTGTTGGGAACACTCTGAAGGTACTGCCCTGGTTGTTGGTGGCCAGCTCTGTGGTGCCAAGTCCACCAAAGTCATCGTTCTCCTCAAGTTACTGACCTGGATTATCATCTTTAATAAAAAATGTGAATGTACTTGCTGGAGCAGGGATGGTGAAGCCTTGCCTGTCCTAGAGTGGAAGTAAAGTGTGCTGATGTGGGAATCCTTTCTGATATCAACCATGGAAGGCAGTGGGAGAGCAAGGTGCTCTGGAGGGTAGTGAGCTGTTACTCATCACTTGGGTGTTTTGAGGGAGATTTCTCTTTTCCATGTAGCCCTGTTATTTTACATTCTTATGTCCTTCCTTGTCTTCCTCCTTTCCTTACCCCAAGTCTTAATTAAGGTCTGAAACACAGTAGATTTAGAAATCCTTTCTGTTGCCAATGGGAATTAATTGCATCCTTTTGTAGGCTTTAAAATGAGGAAATGAATTTTGCTTTTACAGGCTCATTTTAGTAGCAGGAATACTTGTTTTGTCCGTGGGACACATCAGGAAGGCAGGTGCCAAGGTCTCTGTGAGGTGCAGCTCTCACCTCCGTAGGTGTCAGGTCCCCGATGTGTGAAATCACAGGAACGTGCGAGGCTGAGAATGACCAAACCCCCTGGAGGCGACTGATGCAGCTGAGAGCAGGGTGCTGCCACTTCCCAGCCCTAAATTCTACAGTGCTTCCCAGTCTGCAATATTGATGCCTCTTTCTCTTTGCAAACGCTGGAGGTGCCACATCTGAGTTAAGACCTGCAGAAGCAGCTCCATCCTGAGCCGCTCAGGACAGGCGAGTCCCACGCTGGGCTCTAGCACATCCTTGCTTTGCTCTCATGAAAGGACAAGACAAAGTAGTTTTTGAATGAGACTTTTAATGAACAAGCAAGATAAAAATAAATGTAAATTGAAGATCCTGTTTCTCATGTGTATTTTATTAAAGACTACAGAGTTGTTCGTTCTTGCTGTGTAGTATAATTGCTAAAATATGATTTGTAACCAAATATAGCTGCTTGTATTAAAAATGGCACTACTTCTTACTAGGGAGAATGATATGGTAAAGGAATGCTCATTTAAACCATTACATAGTTCAATTTTTGTATTCAAAGCCTCAGCTTCTTCACTTTTAAAAAAGTGAACGTAACCTTGAGATGTTTTTTAGCTTGAATTTTGTTGGACTGCACTTGGATGAAGGATGATATGCAATTAAAATAAACAATATACTTTTAAAACTGGTTATATACAGAAATTAAACTTGTCAAACCATGTTTTGCATTTTGCAAATTGAGTACAAGATAATGAACGTGACAGATTCTGATCACAACCGGACAATGCCTTTCATCATCCAGGGCCTCTGCAGCCATGGAAAGCATTTCCAGAAGCCATTTACAAGAGTCCAAGGGCTTACATCTACTGGTTTAGTACCCACAGGTTTTTTTAATGGCTTGTGTGGCTTTTTTCCTCTGAAATTCTAGAATTTCTAGCTCTCACACTTCCATTGTGGGTTCAGATTTGCCGGGTGAGCAAGGATGAGAGGATTCCGTTTTCCCAGTTCCGGCTGGGCTAGGCTGGGTGAAAATCACCTTGCCCTACACTTGGTAGTTGGACTGGAAACTGGTGGCATGAGGATATGAGCTTTCTGTGTGACAAAATGTGCAGATATTTACACTGTAGTAAATAAATCCATCCTTTGTTCCAGTCTAAATACTGATGTGGTGTTCTAGTATAGGAGCCAATGCACTTAAGTAACCAAAGGATAACCAAAGGGTTAGCTGTCCTCTGAAGGCCGGGATTCTGATTTCTGAGTTTTTAACCTGCTGAAAATCCCACATCCATCACCTGACATTAGCCTTTCTAAAATACCTGGCTGTCGATGATGTGAGAGCAGACAGTCAAGGCTGTGCTGTACGTGGCTGGGGTCCCGAGGCCTCCTCATTTCTCTCTTGTCCTCAAAAGGTTTAAATATTTGCTGGCTCAAGCTCTGTGTTGACTGCAAAAAGGACGTGTTGTGGCAGTCCTGCTGTGCAGGAAAATGCCTTTTGAAACCTCCTCTTTGCTGTTTCCCAGGGAATTCAAGAGCCAATTGTATATCCACAACTTTTGTTCCTAAGTACCCCTCTTGTGAGAGCGAGATACAAACTGATTCAGAGATGTCTTTAAAAATCAATAGTCCTGGAAAAAAGTAAACAACTTCCCTCTGATTTGAGATGAAGTCTCCAAGAGCCTTTGGATGTCTCTGGGGAGGATCATCAAAACCATCCGCAGCCCCACTCCCATGCCAGAGTTTTCATCTGGAGGAAAAGAACAATTGCATTTAATTTGAAATGCTCTTAGGAGATGATAGCTTTTTTTAGAATTAGAATTAAGATCAGATTTTTTTTAGACTTGATGGGAAGTTTTGGATACTTTCAACCTTATCTAAACAAAACCATCGATTTTTGGTTAGATGTCTGCAAAGCCACACTTCTGAAATCTCATTCAACAGAATGCTTAAAGGTTTTATTTCTATCCCAAAGGTGAAAGAAAACAACTTCAAAATGTCAGAAATACTGTTACCTGATGAGCTCTATTTTTTGTAAGGTCAAGAAAAAATGATGGATACAGTTACAAGTGTTTCTACTGTTACCTTTTAAAATATATATGTGATGCTCAAGTTCATAAGTGAAATGTGTGCCTTTCAGAAGCTAAAAAATAGCAGTGTAAAGCCAGAGTCCTTGGTCTGTCCCTCCTTGTTTCTCCTGAAATCGATTTTTGTTTTAAGTTCTTCTGGTGTAAATAATTTTAATGAAAAGGAGAAAATTGCTAGGTGGAGTTTATCATCTGGAATATATAGGCTTAGATGGTTTACTTGAAATACAGAAGACAGGTGAGCAGAGCTCTGAATGCCCTGGAGAAATAGTACCCAACCCTTTAAAAAGAAAATTAAAAAAAAATTAAAAATCAGTTGTTATCCTGCAGAAGACTGACCTGGTGCCGTTCTGTATGAGAGGGTTGGGGCTGTGGGTGCAGACCTGGCACAGCCCCTGTGTGGCCCTGTGCAGGGCCAGACCCCTTTCTCACAGCCCTTGAAGCAGAGGCAAAAGCAGCTGAGGAGCCTCATCCTCCCCACTTTGTTTTCTTGAAACTGTGGTCCCAAGAGATGGGGAAGCAGGTGTTTGTGGGGGGCAAGGGGAAAAGGGGATTTGAGCAAGGTCATGATCCATCCCACGATGGATCCATGTGGTCCATGGTCACACTTGCTCTGTGCTCCTCATTTCTTCCTTTTCTCCAGCTCTGATAAACACATATCAGTTTGAAGGAAAAACAAGAGAGGAGAGGAAACACTTGAGGTCAGAAGGGACCACCTGGGTCCCAGCCCATCTCCTTCCAGGAGAGGGTTGCATGCAGGGACACACATGTCTACAGAGTTTTGTGCTCTCAAAAACCTCTTTGTGCCTTTGGTCTTTACTGCTGGGAGATCCTCTGAGGCGGTGGTTCAAAATTTAGCTTGTGTGTCTCTTGCCCCCCTCCCCCTCACCTTCATCAGGGTGCCATAGAGCATCCTCACACTCCTGTGCCTCCGTGCCAGCCTGTCAGGGGCCGGTCCCAGCTCCAGCCCTGGTCATTCCCCCCAGACACCTGAATTACCCTGCCCTGATCCTCTCCCCGGTCACCTCCGGGCGGTTTTGTCACCTCAGCGCTGCCCGGGGCTGTGGTGATGATGAGCCTCTTCCCGTCCCTGCCTGTGCCTCTGCCATCAGCAGTGACCGTCCCCAGGGCATCACGGCAGGGAGCAGGAACCTCTTTGCTGACACCAGCGGGCGTTCGAGGGGGTCCGTAATGCTTTGCAGACAATTTTCTCTCTGTTATTGTTTTAAACTCCATGTTAGCCATTCCTGCTTCCCAGGTTTCCGCGTGTTTCAAATTATTTTCCCCAGAGGCATCGACAGCATTTTTCCAAATTGAATCTCATTTATTTTCTACCCAGGTTTCCAATCTCTCTGGGGCCCTTTGTATTATTTCTCAGTCCGCACTGCCGTGTACAATATATCCTAATTTAGTATCATCTGTGAATTATATTACCATGCCCTTTAGTTCTTCTTCTATTTAATGAAGATATTTCCAAGAAAAAAAATCTAAACTACATTTTATTAAAATAAGAAGGTAGAGTCTTAAAAACTCCTTTGTGGGTTTCCAATATGAATTCTAAATCTTTTACAAAGGAATCTTCAGCGTTTTAAAGGGAAATTTAAATCTTCCAAATACCAAAATTCGTAGGTGTAAAAATTAATCAGTTTTTCAATTAGCTGAGACCTCTGTCCCTGTGTAGCAAGCTCTGCATAGTGCACTTTCCCTGACAAAGACACCATCTATGTTCTTGCAGCAGATTTTTTTTTTTAAACCAGCACCAAACATATGTTTCAATTCCTCAATAAATTTGTTCCCTTTCCCTTCCTGACCTTTTCAGGTTTGCTCTATGTGGCTGTTCTAGCAAACATGTACACTGTCAGGAATGGTGCTGAAGCAGCATATTTTAATGCAAACTATGCAGGCTTATTCATAGGAAGTGATTTTCAAATTCAGAATCATGAATATTTGAACTGTAAGGTTGATTCTGTTGTAGCTTTTTATTTATAAGCTGAGAAGTGCTGCCTGTTGGTGCCCAGCTGGGAGAGCACCATGCCTCTGTCGTGGGGAATGCACTGTGTTGTGGGAGCTGTATGTCCTATCAACACAGCTCAGATTTCCAACCCTGGATAGGGAAATAGCACTGGCAGCAGGCAGTTTGCTGGAGATTCATATCCTAAAATATTTCCTGCATAATTTCTAGCAATGGGCAATTTCATGAAGACTATGATCTGCTTGTGAAGAGAAATAAGATGTAAATTGGATTAATAAATTGTTCTCTGCAAACGGTTTGCTGGCTGCAGAGGGCTTTTCTCTTTGAGAAGTGCTGGGGTCTTCAGTCCTCTGTGGACTGGGAGTTTCACCCTGCGTGCAAACCAGTGCTGGGGGAGGCTTCTGAAACACCCCGAGCTTTGGTGTGTTCTGGCTGTACTGACCCATCCCACTCTGTTTCTGGCTCCTGCTCTCCGGGGACTTTGCCCCCTCAGCTGGGGATCACCATGCTGATCAGGGCTGCGGGTGCTGCTGGAAAAATTCCTGACAGTCTTATCCTCGAGAACGTGTGGGCTCCAGGGGTGTGTGCCAATTGGGATGGGTAGTGCTATGTCTGCCCTGCCCTCGGGAGTGAGGAGGGCTGGTGCTGGAGCTCGGAAACATCCGCAGTGTCAGTGCACAGGCTGAGCTGCCTGCGTGCCTCTGTCCCCTTTGGGTTGCTGTTGTTTGTTTTGGGGTTGAAAAATGAGCCTTGTTCTCTGCAGGTGTAGGGACTTCCCCGGGGATGAGGAATCCCCGAGTTCCTGGGGCTGTGCCACCGACATTCCTGCCACCACCGAGGGGGATGCTCCGGGTGGAGCCGCCGGCTCGCTGCCATGCGGCAGCTGTAGGAAATTAGAGGAGCCTTGGGGCTATTCTGGGAAGCACTGAGGGAGATTCCCGAGGTTTCCAGAGCAGAAAACTGGCTCAGAACTGCCTGCCTCCATGCCAGGCAGGGATGATGTGGAACTGGGCACAGAGCCCCGCGGAGAAGGATATGTGATTGACAAATCAGTGGGATCCTGCAGGAGCGACGCAGAGTCGGGGACCCCTGAGACGGGTGCTGGAGGGTCTGGCCCTGTGCTTGTGGACTGCTCAGTAGGCTCCAGCTGGATGTCTGGGACGTCCCTTGTGTGGCACAGCAGGCTCCCCCGGGATAGCTGGCATGGCCCTCACATGGCACTGTGTGTAGGGCCCATGGCTGATTTGGGATAGGGGGTGTAGGATATCACGTGCCTGTCTCCTGGGTCAGAGAGAAGATGTTTGTTGCATTTCCTTGGGGGTTCAAAGGTAGTAAAAGTAAAATCTTGCCCTGTTCACCATCACTTTGTGGAAACTTCAGCCCTCGGGACTTCTCCATCTCTGATTCTGATTCGTGTCTGTGGAGAAAATACTGCTCATCTTGTGGACAGGGACATGGTGCCCTCTGATCTCACCTGAGCAGATGAGAGCACAATTGCTCATCCCCCGTGCTAATCCCGTGGATCCCATGGAGCAAAAACCTTGCCCAGAGGGACTAAAAGCCACAACATGTGCAGTGCTGATGTTTGCACTGGGTCTTCTACATAAGCGCATATGGGTGTGGGAAATACTGGGTCCAGACACCTCCTTGGTAACTTCAGGTCTGGTGAAGCAGTGCTTCCTTAGCTCTATGTGAAAGTAGAGCTTTCCTTGTTTTCAAAGCCACCTTTCCTTTAAGTCCTGATCATGACAGGAGGCTCCAGCTCGGTGGGCAGCGTTGTGTTACTTAAGCAAGTGTTCAGAGAGTGGCATGTCCTTGGGGACAGTGGTGCCTTTATCCCAGGGGGCACACCCAGACCTGTGCACCCCTCCTGTGCCATAGGCCAAATACCAAATTCTCTGACTGAGCACCCCTCCGCCGCTTTATCAATAATTTTAATCGTTTTAATAATGTCCCCTCGCACGGATAGGATTACGATTAGAAAATGTCAGAGCCTTGTTATCATCTAATTAGAGTCACATTTCAGCAGAAAAGAAAGGAAAATCTTCAAGCTCTGCCCAGTGCAGTGAAATGGGAAGAAAGTGATGATTTAAACCAGCTGTGGGCCGGGCCCCGGCTGCAGTCCCGGCTGGGATGGGGGGCACGGCGCAGGACATGACGATGGGCCCTGGTCAGAGCCCTCTGTGCAATCAGTGCAAACTGCTCCCAGATCACTTTCGCAAAGCGAAAATCTCCGGCACGGTCCAGTAAAAACAATCAGGCTGTCAAGTTTGCCGGCTAACAGCTGAGGGGGTCAGAGCAGCAACACAACACAAACCAAAATAAACAGCACCTCACTCTGCCAAAAAGCCTTTATCACTCTTCTGGGAGAGAGGGAGGCACTTTCAGATGTTTTTAACTTTTCCCTTTTTTTTGGTTGTTTGTTTTTGTATGCTTAAATGTGAGCTGCGAGTTAGGATCTCTTTCCGCCCTTCCCCTAATGCCATTATGGCAGGCCAGTACTCTTAGGAGAGCCTCTTTGTTTGCCTTTTGCAGGAGGAAGTTGGAAAGGCAGAGGGGAGAGTGGGGGTGCTTAACCCCTTGGAAGCTGCCTGGGGGTTTGCTTTGGCTTAGCTCATCCTTGGGCCTTTGCAGCACAGCATCCCGTTTGGGGAGGAGGATGCATGGCTGTGGTGAGGGACAGGGCTCTGCCATGCTGGTGGAGGATCCATGTCTGCGTGGGATTGGCAGTGGCTCTGTGCCTGGTGGAGGGGAGTCTTGGCTCCTCCAGGCCTAATGACCCTGAGGGCTGCAGCAACGCACGAGTGATATTGTGCAATGTTACTCGGGGCACAAATAAGGGCTCACGAGTGCTGTGGCTGCAGGGAGAGTGATGCATGCCCTGGCTCCTTGGTCCCTCCACACAGAGCCCCTTCAGCTCCCCTCCTGCTGGGATGTGCCTGCCAGTCTGCCCAGGGAGCTCATGTCTATGAGCTGAGCAGGGGAGCCAGCAGGGAGCTGTAAAACCCAAACCTTCTGCAGCTGCTGTGAGCCTGAGCCCCAGCATGGACACTCTGAGCTGGGGATTGTGGTCCTGCTGTCATCCCAGTGGGACAAGCAGAACTGGCTGCGCTTGGCCAGATCACAGGGTGGGGGGAGAAAAATGGAGCATTTCTCTCAAAAGAAATGCCTGCTTGTGCCCCACCCCACTCTGTAGGGATAGAACCATAGATTCATAGAATTCAGGCTGGAAAAGGCCTCCAAGTTCATCAAGCCCAACCAAACCCAAGGGATGCACCCTTTGCAGCCACGTTGCAGTGCTTGCTCTGGAGAAGCAGCCCCTTGGTTCCCCCATGGGTTTAGCAACATAAATGCCTCTAAGGGTCTGGGCTTAACCACCCTCCCTTGGGCCTAAACGTCTTCCCCCTGTGATTCCTGCCTTCAGGAGCCTGGCGAAGGAGCAGGAAGACCGTGGCCACCTGCTGTTGTGGTGCTTGCCTGAGGCTGGCCCACCTTACACCAGCATGTTGTGCTGGGAACACCTGCCGTGCAGAGGGGGCCGGACCCCAGCACTGACCGGCCCCACATAATAAATAACAGCAGTAAAAATAGCTATCGCTTAAATAGCACTTTACATCCTCAGGATGCTGTAAAACCCCAACTGCTTAATCATGAGCCGGTCTCTTGATGTTTAGAGTGAACTGATATTTTTGGTCTCAGAGGAGAATGTATTTTCTGGTGCCAAGAGCTACAGTGGGCTATGTCAGCAGCTCCACCAGGAGCAGGACAGGGCCACAGCAGAGGCAATTAAAGCTCAGGTGTTACACCAGCACGTCAGAGTGACCCGGCCCGTGGCAGGGACTGGTTCTGAGCCAGCACCCAGCACTGAGCCCTGCCTCCCCCTGCCACCGTTCTGCAGCCGCCTCCAAAACTCCTGACATTTTGAGATTTGCTATATTTAAACAGGCAGACAGTTTAGCCCTGGCCAGGAACCCACCTCTGACAGTGATGGCTATTGAGAGTGGCACCGGTCTGCCCCCACTGCGCCAGGGGCCAGCAGTGCCATTTCTGCCAGGCAGAGCTCCCCCCTTCCCAATTAGGGGTGCTGCTAATTTTAAACGAGCTGCTGCCACCAAGTAGGAGCACTTAAAATATCATCCAGCCAAAGTGCTTGTGGTGAGAGCTGAGGGTTGAGTGTGAAGTGGAATCTCTGGTCCCTGACATTTCAGGGCAGGGAGAGCTGTACCCCTCTGCCTGCTGGAATGGGCAGGTTTGGGAGAGGAGGATTTTCTTTGGATCGATGTTTTCCAGAACTTGGGGAGGGAGAGGGAGGTTTCTTTAATGAAAGTGAAAACCAGCTCTGATTTAATTTTAAAACTTGCAAAAATGTTTAATTTGAAAATATGCAAAGTGTTGCATTTCATTTTGTGTTTTAATTAATTTTGTGATCTTTTAATTAGATTAATTTCAAAGAAAAAAGTGTTTCTCTCAAACCTGGAAGTCAGAAGATTTTGAAGATCATTTCTGCCTCTGAAATGCTGCTTAAAAGCATCAGAGACTCTTTCTAGAAACCCAGGTTAATTCCTGCCTTTAAAGAGTTTACGAATGTCGTGGGAGTTAAACCTAAGGAGTGCTTTTAAAAAGGACCCTTGTTCCTCAGAAAGTGAGTGCTGCTGCCTGTGATCCTGGGATGAAAGGGGAGAGGGTCTCTTCTCAGACCTTTCCTGCTCTTGAAAAAACTCAGGGCAGTTGTGGGTGTAGAGGGAGCTGGAGCCCATCACTGGCCAAGGCCCTCATGACTTTAGGAAACCCAGCAATGGAAAAATCTCACACTTCCCAAGTCACTGCTCATAAAGAAACACAGCAAAGGACCCAAGATGGAGCCTCTTGAGATATTTCCTGCTGAAGAGGCTTTTGTTCCCCCATGTTGCTTAGCTGCTGCAGTGGGCACTTTGAGGATGAGTCCACCTGGAGAGCCTTCGGCTCAGTAGCAAGAGGGCTGAGCCTCCACCAGCTCCAGCTTCAAGCCCTGCTGGCACTGTGAGTATCCAAGGTCACCTGACATTGCTCAGATCTTAGTTTTGCTTTAATGCATCACTTTTTTCAGTCAATTAACAAAATAGAATCATGGATTTTAAAATACATACACGTTTATGTGGTATTATGGCCAGTAAATGCCACTCTGAGGTCCCTTGGCTTTCCTCAAGCTGTCTGGGCACACCTAAGCTCAATGCATTCCTATGTGTAGAGGCAAAAATAATTTCTTTAGAGAAAAGTGTTAAAGATGTCAATGGATGGCTGTAGCTGCAGCAGGGGCTCGGGGGACAGATGCTCAGCTGCTGCTCTGCCGCTGTCCCTCATCACACCAGAGTTACCAATACCTGTATGCAGGAGACCTTCAGACCACACTGAGCCTTAAATGAGGAACTTGTTTGTCTGCTGACCATCATCAGGGCTTGGGCACAGTAGGGCTTCTCCAAAAGAGTCCCCTGCCCTGTAGAGCTAAGTATGTGTCACCCTGGAATACTGTTCCCTGCTCAGTGCTGTGCCAAGGCAGCTCCAGCCCCCTCCAGGTGCTCCTGAACTTGTGGTGGGTCACCTCCTCAGACTCCAGGGACTGATGGCATCCACGTGCCTGATGCTGATGTAGAAGAACAGGCTCACTCAGGTGCAGCCAGATACAATCTCCAACTCCACCATACCCACAGCTCCCATTCAAAAACCTGCTGGTGGTGGGACAAAGGTGCCATCCTAGGGCAGAAGGACCCCTGGCTGATGCTGATCCCATGACATGAAGGGAGACTAAAAAAAAAAAAGTTTGGGAAACTAAAAAATTGTTTGGAAGTCTAGCAACACCCTTAGCCCCAGTAGAGGTTATCACAGGGCTGTTCCTTTTCCTAGAGCCCTGTTGGTGTTTCACATCTATTAACTTTAGTTTATAATTGGATTGTGGGTATCCATCCAAATTTGTCCAGATGGGACCTTTGGGAAGCGGACAATGGAGGAGCTGCCTTCTGTTGTACATCACTTTTTGTACATGATATTGAAAGGAGAACAGGTACCAGATACCTCAACTGCTCTGGGGAAGTTTAGATTGCATTTTGGGAAGTGTTAGGGCTGCATTAGCAGGAGGTAATTTTATGCATCATGACAGGGGCACGCGAATGAACTCCGACCCTCGGTGGGCACAGAGCAGGGCTTTACTGAATGTGTGCACCCTTGTATTGACTCAGCTGGTGGGAATGTGTTTCCCTGTGCCACTGACCTGCTCCAAGCCACCCCCAGAGCCTTTTCTCCATGTTGGTCTTCCTGGGTGTATTTTCTCTGCTCGGTGATTAGAAGTCAGCACTCTGAGGCTGCAGAACAAAACACTTTCCTTGAGATGGCATTTGCATTTGAAAGGCAGCATGGCTGTTCCAGGGACTTCACTACTTCACTAACTTCTTCTGTACAGTCTCCTGGCTCCGTTCTCACAGTGCTTAATTTGGGGCTCCATGCTCTGATCCCAGCGACCTGCATCTGGCTCGAAGCCAGCCTTAATTGCCCTGTCTCGGGGTGGTTGGGAGAGCCATCCAGCTCCGGCACAAATTGCAGTGCTCTGAGGATGGCTGTAATTTCTGTCCTGCTGCCCCCGGTTCCTGGGAACTCTCCTGGCAATCAGCAAATGATGTGACTCACGTTCAAAGAAGCCAGATCCACTCCAGCCTAGCATGATATTTTGATTAGTAAGAGGTTGGCATAAGAGCTGAGAGGTTCCTGTGTATGTGACAGGCTGTGAGCATTATTCCCCCACTGCACCAGGCTCCTGCTCACTGCTGTAGCTTTGGAGAGTCAGTAAGGACCAAGTTGGGGTGCACGCTTGCACCTCACCTTCCCTGCGATGGGATGAGGAGCTCCTGCTGGCCAGCCACCCCGGCAGGACACTCACAGCCCTGCAGGACTGGACTTGGTCCCCTTGGGGCAGGTTTGGTGATGCAAGCAGGGCTTTGGTGGCAAAGCTGTGAAACCCAGCCCTGCCTGGCCCCTCCCTTCTTTGCACAAAAATTTTACAGCTGGAAGTCAGGGTTTGTTTGCCCAGAAACCCAGGCAGTTTGCAAGAGAGTGACTTGGGTCCCCAGATGTGTAGGTGAGATGGGAAATTGCAAATGCTCACACCTATAAATGTGTGTGCAAGCTGGGACGTGCTCAGAAATGCTCACTTTTATCAGCTCTACCTACTTCTGGAGATGCCTGGTTAATTTATCAACTGAGAAGCTCCATCTCGCTAAAAGTCTCATTTCCATATTCTTTCCAGATGGTCAAGATGCCACAGAGACAGTTTCTAAGTAAATAACTTGCTTCTTCATGCAACCTACTGCCAGCCTCCCAAGTAGCTGCCCCAGATGGCTGGAGCATCCGAGCCGGTACCTGGGTTGTGAAAGGAAGTGCCGAGTCGCATGAATAATAGACACGGGGTGGCTGTGGCTCGGTCCAGCAAATTCTCTGTTTGCAGCCCCGGATCTGGGATGGAGAACTGCTGGGAAGTCACAATGCCCCTTCCTGTGTGTGGGTCCGGCACAGCTGGGCTGTGCTTTGGTGGCGCTCAGGATGGGGATGCCCCGTGGCGGGGCTGGGGTGCTGCAGTGCCGAGCTCCTGCTCCTCACGGCTTCTCTTCGCACCTCTGTCTGATCGCGAGTTAAAACCGAAAGGTTAAAAGCATTTAATTATGCTGATGCTTTCCCAGAGGATTAAACAAGAGGATAAATAGACTACAGCGTGTTATTTTGGATTTGATTTTGTTTTTTAAACAAGGGGAGGGAGGCGGGAGGCTGCAGCTCCTTGGCAGCTGTCACACGTTCCGCTTTTGATGGTGTCAGTTGTGTCTGTGAGGAGGTGTTTCTCTTGCCACTGTCAGCATTTTCCGGGGGAGGCTGAATTCATTGATACAGTCTGTTTGCTGTCCACATATTCACAGTTCATGTGTTACATTTTACATAAAGTAAACTTAGCGAGGGGAAAACCTATTCTGCAATTCTTCAAAGCTAATGCACACTAAATATATTCTGACACTGACAGGTATTTCTTATTAAATAGCTCTGAACTGCAGTACCAGGTTTTGCTTAAGTGGCATTATTCTCCCCAAGCAAAGACAGTTCATTTATTAGTCATTCTGAAATCCAAATAACAAATATTATTCTCTAAGCAAACTAAACAAACCATTTAAAAGGGGCCTGTCTGAAATGATTAAAGTACAGTGTCTGAAAAGCAGCTGACATTTTAGTGCCAAAATACCATATGGAGGCTCAAGTGCTTTATTAACATCCTTTGACCTAAGCTGCAAAATCTCCCAACACCTCTGAGCGCGGCGGAGCTGCCTTCCTGCGTGCAGGGGAGAGCGCGGAGGCAAATCTTCCTGCCAGTTCTTCAGATGTCATTTTGGCACACAGAAAAGCGAGGTGCAATAATTGAGGGGCTGGATGCGAGCAGGTCTTTTTTCGATTTCTGCCAGAGATACAGCATAAAATAATTCAACAAAGCTGAAAGCGCAGGCTTTTCACTTATGCCATAAAAAATAAATATATAGTGTTTTTCTTTTTTTCTTACAGCTCTCTCTTTTTCTCCTAACTAAATATTTCCTTTCTTCTAAGCATCAGACATTATTTCTAGCTTTCAGGCGTACAAAGTAAGAGAGCACGTGCACTGATATATATTTATTTATGGTCTACATGGAGCTGCCTTTGTGTATCCCCAGCTCTGCTCTGAAGATTTCCTTCACAAGCAGGAAAACAATTTTGTGCTGCAGGTCAGACAGAATAACTGATACCACTGTTTACAGATCTGCACTCACTGGAGAAGCTTATTAAGCCACAGTTGGGTGAGGAAAAGCCTGTTCATCCACACTGGGATGATAAAGCTGTGGCTAAGGGCTTACATGGATGCTGCGCCAGACACCGATAGGAAGGGCCCCATGAGCACCAGGGAGTTACTGGATGCCAGGAGGAGACACTCGCCAAAGGAGCTGCTCGGACAACCTGTTGTAACATCATTCACTCAATTGTTCTCAGCCTGTTCCATCTGTAAAATGCTTGGGATCTGACCTACTTTTTTTATTTTTTAAACAAATGTTTTCATTATTAATAAGAGTTCATCAGATAGTGAGAGGAAATAAGTTTTAGCCTGAGGTCTGCTCACGAAACATCTCCTGTGAGCACATCCTTGCTGGCTCTGAAGCTGGGCAGCTTGAGCTGGCAAGGATCAAAATAATATAAAACTTATGCGAAGAGTTTAATAAAAAACCTGCATATACTGAGCTGATGTATGTTATTAACTTGCTTCTCTGGGATTAGGTAGGTCTGGGTAAATGAGGAGATATTGGTCCAGGTTTGCTTTCTGCCCGTGTTGTCCTAGTGACAGGGGATTACGCGCCACTGGGGATTAGCCTGACGACATGACACCGCCGGGGTAACGATGTACATGCTGATGTCACTGAAGGCATTTGGTTGGGTCCAGAGTTTCTGGCATGAGCTGATGATTCTTCCCTGCATTAGCATCCCGGCAATGCCCAGCCGAGCGGCACATCCCCAGCACTCTGTTGTGTCCGTCGGTCCTCTCCTCTCCCTGGCAGGGGCTGTGTGATCCCAGCAGTCGCTCCCTCCTTGCTGATGAGAGTGCACGAGCAGCGTTTTCATAGCTGGCACCAGCAAGAGCTGTACAATAGTGGGAGCACTCGAAGTTCCTCTGTGGGCACATGATATGGTTCAATACAATGCTTTAAATAGCTCCTTTTTGGAGAGAGAGAGCGGGTCAGAAAGGCACAATGGCCATGGCACTGTGCAGCCATCGCCGAGTAATGATACGAGCAGTAGATGCGGTTTGTGCTTTCAAAGGCACTTCTGCCGGCAGCCTGCGTTAGGGAAAATGAAAGCCGGGCTGTTCCTGCAGCTCATGGGGGGGTGCAAGGCATCCACATGACACGGGCAGAATAATTGGGATCTAGGGAAAGGCAGCAGAATGAGCGCTGGAGAGCAGCCTGTGCCCTGGTCGTGCTGCTGCCTTCCCACAGCGGTGCCAGGCTCCCAGGCTGCGTTCCCATCCCACAGCCGGTGGTGGCTGCAGGTGAAGCGATGGCCCGCGCTGGCGAACAGCGCCGGAACAGCTGCAGCTCCCGTCAGTGCTGTGAGGGAACAACTTGGTTAATCTGACATCGAGAGCAAATGTTGCTAATGAGGAGCCCAGGCTTTGGTAACCATGGCAATTCATGTTCCTGAAAATGCGAAACAAAGTCAGAGAAGGGGCCAATCCTGCTCCCCTCTCTGCTCCAGCGCACTTTGCGTGCTGGGGATTGCCAGAGGAATACCGAGTCCAGCAGCAGCGAGGAGTGAGGAAAGCTGGAGGGCATGAGCAGCCTGGGGGCCTCATGCACCCATCACAGATGGAGCTTACCTTGCTCTCAAAACACTGCCCTCCTACTGCCCACTCAAGGGCAGGCTGAGCCCCACCAGCCTGGCACAGGGCAGAGGCTTTGGCTGGTACCAGGATTGCTTTAGCCATGACCCCCCAGCTGGGAAGGGCAGCAGCACTGCCAGGATGTGCTGCATGGTCATCTCTGCCAAGTGGCAATTCACTGTCTGCTCCTCACACTGTGTCTCTAGGGCCAGCTGGGTTCCCTATAAATTTTTATAGAAAATATAAAATGACATCTGGAAGCCTATGGCAGATAGGCTCTCATTCTTCCTCTAAGCAGGGAAGAGCATTGCCCTTTCTTAATTTTTCACAAATCTTGTTGTCGAGCTCACTGGAGAAAAAAACCTGGTAATTGGGTAATCCTGTCTGCTGTTCCAGCTGCAGAGCCATCACCAGCTCCACATATTTTTGAAGAATAAACACAAACTCCAGCCTTTGCAATGGCCACAAAGCCATTTGCAGATACAGGAGCTAAATTGCAATGCACTGAGCCTAAAGCAAAGCCAGGGTTAAGACCAAAAATATCATTTCCCAGGACAAGGCCAGTCTCAGTTCAATGAGCAGATGCATCCGGGTGCATCCCTGGGTGTCAGGACATCCCACACAGGTACCCTCAGAGAAACCTTAAATCCAGGCTTTGCCCATTCCCCCTGGGCAGCCAGGGATTGCTGTGCTGCTGGTAGAGGAGGAGCAGGCAGAGAGGAGCATTCCGGTTGATGAGACCTTAGGGAAATCCACTGGTAAGCGAAAATCTCTAAAGCAAGGAGGGGTTTTGCCTTAATTAAACTGCAGTGGGCCACTGGTGCAGAAACCTGACAAAGTGTGGGGGATTATTTCAGCTCAGGAGTGCGGGAGATGCCACAGAACCATCGGGTTGGTGGGAGACATCTGTCCAAGGCAGCAGCGAGTGCTGGTGCCAGTGGTGGGGAGCACATGTGCTGCTGGGGAGTGGGGACACCCCAGTGAGGGAACAGGGCTGTCAGACAAGGCAGGAAAATAAAAAACCAACTGGCAAATAGCAAAAAATAGTAAAGCAACAAAAGCAACGACCCACGCAGGTTTGTAACCGGAGTAAAGCTTAGAAGGAAGATCGATTAGGAGCCAAAAACCCCAAAACCCCAAGGTTTTGGGGCAGCCAAGGTTTCCAGTGCTACACAGGATGAGGCACAGCTGCCGGCTCTCCTGCTGTGGCCCTGGTTCCTTCCTCAGGAGAGATCTCAAAGGCACCAGGAGCAGGGAGGAGTTTGCATGATGCCTGAAGAGATCTGCCCCTGCTGCCTGCAAGGCCAAGATCTCCCTCCCCAAAAGATGGCCCCTCTTCCCTCAGCTTTTTCCCTGCCTGCCCCCTCTCGCCCCAGCAGCACTCCTTGCTTTCTCTCCCCACCACCCTTTGCAGGATCAGGCACATGTTTCCCCATCTCTTCTGCCCCTCTAATCTCACTCATGTTTATAAGCTTCAGGAGGCCAGTTCTAGTGGAACAGCTCAGTTTTTTAAAATATTCTCCTTTTTGATGAAGTCAGGGTTTGGGAACTCCTGGAGGACTGCCTCAAAGGAAGTGTTAGGTTTATGTGCAGAACGAGGCAAAAAATAATAATCTCATTTTACTCTCTTTGGAGCAAGAATTGTCCTCTCTCCCCTTGGCTCCCCTCCTCCCCCATGGCTGGGAAGAGAGAAAAAGCTCCTCTTGCTGCCAGTGTGCATTTCCAGAGCCTGGGGTGTTATTCTCTGTAAGCGTGGCACATCCTTGGACCTCCAGATGCCCCAGAATGTTTCAGGAACTGGTCCCAGTAAGTCACTGCAGGAGCTCCAGGGCCCAGGAGTGGTTCTCATCCCATGGTGGGGCCGCTCTGGCCCTTGCTCAGCTTCCCCCATCAGCATTTGTGCCTCGGGACTCCCACACTGCCCTGGTAACCCCTGTTCAGCCTCTTTGGCTGCTCAGGTGGCTTGGTCAGGAGGTCCCTCCTGCAAGCTGCTGTCTTTGCTGCTGTGTGATACCATAATTGTTCATTTCTGGGTTTGGTTTTGGGGGTTTGGGTTTTTTTTGGAAAGGGGTGATTATTTTTCTTTATTTTTGACCTGTTATTAATTCCCACCCATCAGAGTGTCCTGGATCAACCACCAGCACCTCCTGCAAAGGTGGGATCTACCATTTTGTTCTGCTGAAGAAGGAATGAAGGAGGACAAGGAGCATAGGGTCCAAAGTGAAGCATCAAAGCAGAGAAAACATCAGGAAAAGACCTCAGTTAGGAGGAAGAAGGCAGGGAGGGAAGGAAAGGAAACCTGGGCCTCAGCTGCGGGCTCAGCTCAGTAGGGCTGTTAGAGATGAAAGCTCCTGGGCTGGACACGTCCTGTCCCACCGCCTGGCCAGACAAACAGCAAAGCTTCCAAAAAAGCATCAGCAGAGCAGCCACTCACCCTGTTCGCATCTCGGTGCTTCACCAACCGTCTCACACACTTGGAGTGATGCTGTGCAGGCATTTCTGGCATTACCTGCAAGGGCCTGGTGGCCACGGCAGTCAGCGCTGCCTGGGGGCTTCTGGCCATCGAGGCTGGGGCCGCCCTTGGCTGTGTGTGGGAGTGAGCGACCTATGCCAGGGACAATGCCCCAGCCCAGGGCAGGGCTCCTGGTGCTGCTCTAAGTGTTCATTGTGCTCTTGCTACCTGACCACACATTTTGGCAAGACATTCAGCCTCCCCATGGCTCAGGGAGCTGACAGCTCTCAAGTGCATCCCAAGGATGAATAAAAAGCGACAGAACAGGTAGTGATTTCTGCAGTCAGCCAGAGTCTCTGCGAAGACGGTCTCAAAACTGTCTCACTGTCTTAGTGGCCAGAGGATGCCTGTCACAGCCACTTGACCTGCAGGCAGATGGTTACTGTCTGTCTAACACTGTCTTTTGGGGCTTGATAGGCACTTCTAAAATGCAGATAGACAGCGAGCCCTCGCTGGGGGAAGGGGACAGTGCTTGGCAGCTGAATGCCAGCTTCAGGATGTGCAGGGCAGGTTGTTGGGGAGCACGGCACGTGTCTGTTATCGGGGGCCAACTCGATAGCCCCCATCTGTATCCCTCCTGAGGCTGGCAGAGCAAGGTCAGAAGGGTTTGCAAAGCCGGATGGAAGAGCAGAAGAGTGTCATGGGGCTGATGTCACCTGCCTGTGATGTCACCGCTGTCTTCTTCAGAAGAGCACTTCCAGTGATAGCAGAGCTTCTGCAGTCTGTCTGCCAGCCTGGCACTCGCTCTGTACAGCGTAATTAAGCAAAGATATTAATAGATTGGGAGCCAGGGCCTGGGCAATGTTCTTCTGTGACAGACAAATGCAGAGACAAAGCAGACGCTCCCTTCAGAAGTCCTGCAGGATGCTATTAGTGGGCACAAACTCGCAACCCATTAATGCCATTGCTGTTAGGCAACGCCAAGTCATTTACATTTTAAACTAAGCTCCCAGACCAGCTCCAGTCCAGGATTAGCTCCAGGAAACCTGCAAGACTGTGTCTGCACCAGGGGAGCCTTGGGGTGTCCAGGAATACCCTGCCAGTGAAAACAAACATTGCATGGGCTCAGCTTTTGTGCTGATTGCAAAGCCACCCCACAGAGGTGACACAGGACAGGAACAAGAGCATGGGAGATGCTGGCAGGGCTCATCTCTGCCAGGGTCTTTTCGAGGATGGTGGTGTTGGTCTAAGTTGATACTCCCTCATGGCCCATTAATGACTTGAATGTAGCCCATGGGGTGGCCAGCAGGGAAGGACCCTGCCAGCTGCATTTGCAGGGACAACTCCTGCACGTCTGCATCACTTACAAGGAGAACATGTTGCCCATCTCCACTGAAACAGCTCTGCAAGATTGAAACTGCCAGTTTCCAATCCCAAGCTTTACATGATGGTCTTAACAAACTATGGCATAAATATGCCAGGCAAGGGAAGGCAGCTTTCACGGAGGATTGGGAATGTCATAAAACAGGGGATGTTTTTTTCATCGAAAGGGACATCTACTCATTTGAACAGACAGTGCTGCAGACACAAACTGTTCAGAGGTGCTGGGAGAGGAGGAGAGGGGCACTGCAGCCAAAAACCAAGGAGCTAATTGTGTAAAGCTGGTGAGGAGATGCCTTGGTCTGAGCCACCAGTGTGCTAATGGGGAGGTTGCTTAGCTACAGTGGCAATGGTACCTCAGCAGCCGCAGGTAGGGGAGGGAGAGCCCAGCATAAACAGCCAGGAGGAAGAAGGGTCATTAAACTGTTCCCTAAAGACCCTTAACTAGTGCTGGTTGGAGGAAATAAATAAGGAGGAAAAGTTGGTCTGAGTGCCAGGGAGGAAGCCAAGCTGTTCAGGAGATGGCTTGTCTGCTGCCTGAAACTGCCTCTCGTCACTAATTTCAGCTGGAGACTTTTTCGTAGCACGGTCTCCAGCCCTCAAGCATTCCTGGCTTTTTGGTCTCTCTTCCACTTTCTCATTTAGTTCCTTCCCCTTGGAGGTGAAGGCTGGGAGCTCTGGTGCGTGGGACAGTGAGTGGGGCCCTGAGCAGCCCCGGTGCAGCCGGGGGAGTGGAAGGGTGCCCAGGAATGGGAGCACACATGTGTTGCCCCTTCACATGTGCCTCAGACTTCACAGGAAGAGCAGCCAGGTGGCTTTATGTGACCTTTCCTCTGTCAGCAAACATCACCCAAACTGACCTGAGCCTGCAGTACACATTAACAGAAAATCACCAGTGAAGCTCTGCCTGTGTCCTGGTCCTGTCCGGCAGTGGATGGTGGGCAGGAAGAAAATCACGGTGAGCGGCATTGACAGCACCAGCTCTAAACAACAGTTAGGAGGAGAATTATTTTAATGAATACATTTCCTTTCAATTGTATGCGAATAGCGAGATCCCATTAGAACGGGGAAGCAATTAAAGCTAATAAAGATGAACACGCAGCACTGGGCGCATGTGGAATAACAAACAGTGAACAAAGGATTCAGGAGAGAGCTGACTCTAATCCAAATAAATGAGTGGTGATGAAAGGGAAAGCAGCTCGGGTCTCCTGCCGTGAGACACACTTCCTCCCCGCCGGCTCCCTGCCCAGCTTCACCTCAGAGTGGCAGGGAAATTCATGCTCAGGATCAGGATCAGGCGTGGAGGCAGCTGGTCAATGGGATGGTCCCTGCCATGCCATGCCACTTGCCCAGGGGCTGGAGGGGTGGCCATGCTCCCTGGGAAGCATCCTGCTGGATTTTGCATGAAGGTGGCAAATGGCCCCAGATGGGGCAAGAGGGCTCAGCAGCATTTGGTGAAGCTGGAGAGAAGGGGCTGGACGGGGAGGGTGGCAGGAGTGCATAAACTCATGCCATTCCCTGTCTTGTATTTGATTATTGGTGGTGATTGTCCACCAAAATTAACAGTCCTGAACACAACAGGCTCCTGACTAGCCCGAAACTATCAGTGCTGTGGTGAGGTGGAGCATGGAGGAAATAATAACCTCTTAAAATGGTGTATTTACACAGTAGGCTCACAGGAAAATTGGGTAAACTGATAATTACCCAAGGATATTATTGGCTTTGGCAGAGTTAATAACAATTAGTACTTCTCCTTTTCCAGACTACTTACAGGAGAGACCTTTTATAATCTGCAGAATACAAAGGACCCAAACCACCAAAAACTACTTCCACGTGTGGCTTTGGAAAAAAAACCACACTATTTCAGCTGGCAGGCTCCAAGGGTGAAAATCACCCAAAGACACTGGGGAGCCAGACTGAGAAATAATAATAACACTAGTAATAATAACAACAGCAACAATAATAATAAACTATTTTCTGTATTTGAAAAAAACCTTGTGTCAGGACTGCATTTTCCCCAGTCTATCTCATGCAGCCAAGCCAGAGATAAACCCAGCGCTGACACTTGACAGATTCGTGGGATGCTGGAAGCTGCCCTGCTGTTCCCCTCCCAGCGCTGGCAGCTCCTGGTTTGCTTTCTAGCTGCTGCTTCCCGTGGCAGCGCAGCACTTGCTCTTCCCAGAAAGCAGATAATATCCGTCGCCTCTCGCTGCATCTCCTCCTTGCAGTATCTCCCCAGTGCCTGTGAGACAGCAGCTCTGCACCTCGAAGTGCCTGGGGCTGCGGTGCCATGGCCAAGGATGCTGTCACCACTCCCTTCCTGCACCCGAGCCCGGGGCTGAGCGCCCGGCCCGCTCAGCAGCAGCGAGTGGGACACAGCCCTCCCTCCTGCCCCAGCCTGCTCTGCTGCTGCCCCCCGGGAACAGCCTTTTCTGGGTCAACGCCGCTTGACAGTTTGGGTTAAACGGAGTGAATTTGTTTTGAGACTCGCTGGAAAAGGACTGTGTGTGTGTCCCCACCAGCCCATGGCCTCCTGGCTGGCTGCTGCCGGGGGGAGAAGAGGTGTGGGGTGAGAGGGATCAGCCGGGTGATACGTACTCAGAATTGATGTGTGTGATCAGCCATGTGAGCACACCTCCAAAGCCGAGTGCTGGGAGGGATGGCGAGGGAGGGCTCCCGATTTCGGCACGCCAGCCTCCATCCTGCTCAGCTGCGAGAGCAATCGCCTCCCCTGGGTCCCCCACCTCCGAGCTGAGCCCAAATCCCAGCAGCTCTTTAGACATCCCTAAGGCATAGCTTTGCCTATCGCTCCTGCAGCTCCACCTCTCATTGCCACTTCTGCCTCCCCACATTGCACCCAGCCCTGCCCCTGTGCAGCTGCAGTGCCCTGGCAGAGACCCTCTGTGCCATTCCCTCTGCTGCCCTTGCTGCCCTCTGCCCCTGCCTGTGACAGCCACATCCCTGGCACGTAGGATGTTGGCTGTCTCTCCTGCTATGGGCAGCTTTCAAATGCTCAGAAATCACCAGTGAAATCCCCCCCTGCCCCAAGCTGGCCCATAAATCACGGCATTATAAAAATAAAACTGTTTTGTGCGTGCATGCACATTTCAGGTTGCCTTTTAAACCTGAACTTGTTTCTCACACGTTGGCAAAAGAACAGAGGGGAGTTGGAGTCAAAAGGCAAGCTTGAAAAATAAACGCATACTTCTCTCTTGCTGCTCATGAAGGGCTCCCAGAGGAAAACAGAGAAAAACAGGGCAGGAAGGGGCCCCAGAGGGGTCAATGTGCCCATTCCCCAAAGCAAGGGCAAGCTCTTCCCCACAGGCATCAGGCTGGCTTGTGCCCAAAGACTGGGGTGATGGGGGCGCCAACTTAGTGCCGACAGTCCCTCATTTCCATTGCCCTCCCAATTTTTCCCTTTCTCCCTTTTCCACCCGTTTTTCCCCGCTTTTTTGTGGCCTCACGTTGATCTCCCTGTGTCTGCCCCGTGTCCCTGCAGGGCTGCAGCACTGGTGTGGTGCCACGCCCTGCCCCGGCCATGCCACGTGTGCTCTGCTCCTGCGTGAGCCACCCAAGGAAGAGACTGAAAAGTTGTGCTGTCTTAAGCCGCAGTTTAACATAATTAGACATCCTGGCTTGAGGGCAGTAATTACTTTTATAATCCTTAAACATATCTTAAAAAAAAATAATTGCCTCCCAATTCAATACCTTTCAAAAAATCCTTTTAAACAGTGCTGCCTCCTTCAAACACAACTCAGTCAACAGTAATTACAATAAATTATTCTAAGTTCTAAAAAACATATAGGAATTAATCTATATGTGCAAACTGCTAACCAGCTCTTGTTTACCCTTCCCTCTTGCCAGCCGGGTGCTTCCCAGCTCCCTGGCTGCAGCCCTGCCCTCGCTGGGCTCCCATCCTTGGGAGCCTCTGCCTGCCCTCACCAGTACCAGATCTGCACAAAGCTCACCCCATCGGGTTTGGGCTGGACACAACCACAGCCGGCTGTGGCTGGCACTTTGCAGCCTTGGCTGCATTTCAGAGCCCAGCCACGGGCAGGCATCACCAAATTTACCAGCTTTTTAGGAATAACTTCACTCTAACCTGCAAGGCAAAGGTGGCACGAGTGCTGGCCAATGGATTTGATCCTCAGCTGGGAAAAATAAGGTATAATTCTGCTCAAGCCAAAGGCAAGATCACGATTCACGGCAGCTGAGAATCTGGCCAACAGTGTCAGCAGCACGACAATAACGTAATGTTTTCATTATGCATTGTTTTTTTCCAAATACTTAAAAAATTATCTAGGAATTACTCACACATCCAGTAATAGTTACCAGTCTTGGGTGTTTAGGCAAAGGTTTCTTGAGACAGGGATGGGATTGAAACAGCTTTAGCTATCGCCTCTCATGCTCTGTGCACTTCTCCTATCACTTCTGCTCTCCTCCTCCTCTGTGTACACAGTCCAGTAACCTCTTCCTGACAGTCTCCAGATCCACAAAATTGCTCAGCTGGAATTTTGCAGTAAATAGAAAATTGCTTTGCTCCTTTCTCTCAGGACAGCACAGAAAATGAATCCAAATGAAAAAGCAAGTAGTGTGTATCTGGTAGACATAAACAGCACAAGAAAGGCAATTCTGTTTTCCAGCCCCGCTGCAGAGCAAATGACCTTGGAAATAATAAAAAGCCTGGGGCCTGAGCCTGCTGCAGAGCAGCAGGAGCCTTTATTTGGGGAAAGGCTGGAAAGCAAAACCTGGAGGAATGGACAAGTTGATGTGTAAGTCTCCACCAGCTGAAATGTCTGTGCTTGAGTCCACAGTTCACAGCAGGAGGAGAACAGGGCTCATTAGTCCTTTCAACCTCACCTGGTGCTCCTGGGATGCTTTGCCCAAACCATCTCCCTCTCCTCTGCCAGCTGCTCACAGTGTGCCATTCCCAGTTTGGAATGCTTTTCCCTGGGTGGGGTGGTGGGATGATGGCACGTGGCCAGGGGTGAGCAGCCCTCCCAACCCCATATTCGGTCATCCCTGCAAACATTTGCAAATGATGAAAGCCCGGTGAGGAGATCAGGGTAATTCATGGCTGTGGGAGGAAGGATGGGATAAATTTATAATTCTAATTACACGTCAAACCATTGCACTAAAACACGACCAAATAGGAAGCATCTGTTGGGCCTCCGGCTCAGTTGGCGGCATCACCCACATCCACCTGTGGCACTCGGCAGCAAGAGCTCCATGGGTGCTCATGGAGAGGTCAGGAGAGAACCGAGGAGTGAGAATGAGAGGTTGGATCTGGGTGTAGCTTGTGTCAGAGGGAAAAGCTGCTTTTGCTGGGGCTGCCAAGGGGATGGTACCATTCCGAGCACGCCCACAGCCTGGCTCTGGCTGTGCTGCATCCAGCAGCACTGGCCAGGTCATTGTGTGCTGTGAGCCGTGTGCTTTCTCATTCCCACATTTCTTCAGAAAGAAGGAAAGAAGGAACAAAATAAATAATTTTTTTTAAAAAGTCCATGGAGGCAGCCAGCAGAAAATATGTGTTTAAAAAAATAGGTTCCTGGATAAGAGCAAAAGGGCAGCATGTGCAGCTCTGCTTGGCACGGTTTGCTTGGTGCCGGGGATGCCGTGTCTGCCTGTGCTGGAGCAGATCAGCAGCTCTGCAGGGAGAGCGTGGGGGTCCCAGGACAGCCTCACCCCCCTGCAACTCCCCCAGCGCTGCTTTGCCTACCCATTTATCCAGTACAGAGGACTGAAAGCAATTTGTAATTTCAAGAAAGGCCGTTGAACTGTAATAATCCCAATATTTGCTCTGTTACTGCTGCTTTTTTAGCCCCAGCTGCTGTCAGGCAGAGCAGGGTGTTGGATCTGCAGCGGTGAAGCCAAATGGAGGCCGGGCTGCTGGGACAGTTGAGCGAGTGCAGCTTGCCTGGCTGCGAGCAAACGACAGGCTTAGGTTTCACTGAGGAGGGAAGGGGCAAAGCAGTTACCCACAGGGTCTGGAGAGCTGAGAAATGCCCCGGTGACCTACACGTGTATCTCCCGGAGTGGCGTCTCCCTAAATCTCAGAGCTTGTTAACTCAGATGCATTTTTATTTTGTAGCAAACTATTTAATCTGAGCTTCAGAGGTGCAGCTTGCCCCCTCAGAATGCAGTGAAACGACGAGGGGGGGAAAGGGAGAAGTAAATCCCACCTGTTTCCTGTTTTTATTTCCCCCACCCCCATCTTTCTGTATTTTCTTAGTGTTCCCTGGTTGTTTGGGAGCTCCTGCAACTTGTCCAGAAATACCTCTGCTAGTTCAGTGGCATTTTGGAGCCCAGGAATTTAAGGAGGGCTTAGAAATTCCTAACGCAACTTTCAGCTGACTAAATGTGGGTGAAGGCAGCTTGCTGTTTTTTCAATCTGCATTTCTCTTTTGTGTCTCCCTTCCCCTCTCCTGACCTCTTCCTTGTCCCCCTCATGCCCAGGAGTTGTGGTACCCAGCTTGTCTTCTCCTGCCCCGTGTCCATGGACATTTGGTGCACATGTGTGGTGGTGGCAGTGAGATCCAAACATTCCCTCAGACAAACCCTATGAGCAGCACTGCAGACTTCTGTATCTCTGATGGGGTTTTGGGGACAAAATTGTGCTCTATTGCACCGTAGAGAAGAAATCCCTGAATGTGGGACTGGTCTGAAGACATCAGCTGGGAGACACAAGTTTCATCTGATTTTTCCAGGGTTACTGGGATGGTGCTTTGCTATCCATCATGTCATGAGAGCAGCATTCAGTTTGGGACAGGAATTTCCTAAGCTCTGCACGTCTCTGTCAGAAGCAGCCAAATTTCCCCGTTAGAAAGATTCCCTAAGAAAACAGTCAGGATGGAAAACCACCCCATGAAAGCATGTATCACCTTCCCTGCACCAGCCATCTCTACCTCCGCTGCCAGGGTTAGCAACGCAGCCAGAAAAATGTTTGCGAGATGCTGCCCCGCTACCTAGAAACCCTTATACATCTCCGATATGATCTGTACCACTCGCCTCACAATACACCAATATATTTTAACTACAACCCGAAATGTTGCAAAAGAACCTTTTCAGTAAGTCTCTTTGGTGCAATACAGATACGTCAAGGCTGATTGTTATTGTACATGTCAGGGCTGTTGAAGTGCAGGATAAAGAAGGCCATTGTGCTCCCACGGAGGGGACAGCTCGGATGATTAATGACTGCTCCCTCAATTCTCCGAAGAAGAGATGGAAGTCGGATAAGGCCTCCGCTGGCGGTAGGGGCAGAGCACCAGAAGACATACCCAGAGAGAAAAAAAAAGGCCGGGGCTCCGCATGGAGGGGCAGGATCAATAGGCAGCAGCCTGCCCGAGCGCCGGCAGCTCGCCGGCTTGCAGCGGGAGCGGGGAGGTGCTGCCTGACACTGGGGCTTGTGTTTGCTGCTCTCACCTCCTTTCCTAATCCAAGTTTTTTTCTCACCGCTTTTCTGCCTCCAAAAGTGGCTCTTGGGAAGGCAGATGGTTGTCCATTGAGTAAGGCAAATGGCAAAAATCAGGGAAACTGCAAATTGATCTTTGCCGAACACACACGGTGACTTTGTTACCCACTTTTTGAGCCTCGGCGCAAATACCTCCCGGTCTAATTCTAAGGCGTGCCAAAGTAAATTACATTTAGTTTGCCTTAAATAAACAATGACTCTTCCAGGAAAGGTTTGTCTCTTCTGGGCACTTGCATCATTTATCATTGCTCCACTGTTTTGAGTTGGCTGCCCTTTTAGGGTGAGATGTCTCTTGGTTTTAGTGTGTGCACAACCATAGAGAGGACAAGGTCTTACCCCAAGAAAAATGTACTGAGAAGATGTCATTAAAGCTAATGAGAGTCCAGGCAGCTGCAGCTCATTAGAGAGTGCCTGGGGCCAATTGTAACTGAGACCTTTAAATATACATCATAGTCAAATAAACAACATCATATTCGATCTGCAAAGTCTCTATCAGTTCCTGCCCAGTCCTTATCGCCCAGCCTTACATTTTGCTGAGAAAATGTTCCCTGTTCAATAACAAACCCAGAAGCAAGCGAGACCATCGCACTTAGGAGTGATGTGCTGAGAAATGGGCATAGAGGAGGGGGGTCCCTTCTCCTGAAAGCTAAATTTGAAATTAATTGATTACAAGGATAGGAGACACTCAGGGCTCAAGCTCTCCACCCTGCCCATAGGACAACATGGAAAACAGGTCAAAGAAACTGCAAAGATTCTGAAGACCAGCACATTTTAAACAGTGAGTGAGCAATTAGTTTTTCTCTAGTTCCTTTCTTTGGCTTCAGGACATGACTTTACCGTAAAAGAAAATGAGAGGTTTCTGACACTACTTTATATTTGTTGTCATTACGAAGCATTTAGTGAGGAATTACAGATTTACAAGCATGGGGATTTCCTTCTCAATCAGCAGAGCCCCCAGAGGGGCTTCCCATCACCCCTCTTCCCCCACGGGCAGGAGCCCCGGGGCTGCGCCACGGGCAGGCTGTGGCTTCCTCCTGTCCTCGCCCCACGTGTGATTATTAAGTTCTTATCGCAATAAGGAGTCACTGACACTGGGCTGCTTTCCAGGGAATGCTGCTCCCTTAATAGGCCATTATATCTCGGTAATAAGGGCTAAACTCTTCTGGGGGCATTTAATCATAAATTAAGTAAAATAACACCACCGATCCTGCCTTTCTCCCAGCCCTTGCTAAGGGGGGTGATGCTGTCCATGGATCCTGTCCAGCTCTGGCTTCTGGGGCTGATGCAGGGTGTGCACAGCACTGCCAAGAGGGGTGCAATGCCCCTCACGCTGTCAGGGCCATGTCTGGGTGCCCATAAACAATGCAGATAATTAAACAAACTGGGGACAGGCTGTGGCTGGGTTCATTGACTCCAAGCCCAAGGCCCAGCTCCCACATGAGGTCTCTGTACCCTCACTTGACAAAGGACATCTCCAGTTCCTGTTGTGCCGGGCCCTGGGAACTGGGTGGCTCTCACTGTGGGTATCTGCCTGCTTTAGGGCAGTGTCACAGGCAGGATAATCCCTGTGACAGGGCTATGAAGGCAGCACAGACAGCCACCTTGGTGGGAACTGCTGTATTTAGGTAGCTGAATCCCATCCTCTGCAGCTACACCATGGAGCAGATGCTGTCCTGGGTGGATCAGACCCAGAGACCCAGGTGTTGTCTGGCTGCTGGCCACGGCTTGTCCAGAGAGGCTGAAGCCGAGCAGCATGAACCATATCACTTCCAGGGTATCTTGCAGCATCCCAGATGGGACCGTGTCCACCCTGTCGCCCAGGAATGGTCCCTGTCCCACACCAGCCCAAGTCATGTTTAGCAGAGTCAGGTTATCAGAGCTGTGCTAACGATTTCCCGCTCCCTGGTGCTGTTTTGTTCATTACTGTGGACATGACCTTAGGGACCTGCAAGAGCTGAGCTGAGCCTGGGGTTGTCACTGCCTGCCTGGGGCTGCTGTACCTTCTGCATTAGTGGGAATCAAACCATGGGCCTTTCTCTGCCATCAATAGAGCTCTGGAGCCTGGGATGGGGGAACCTCCCACCATGGGGCCTTGCAATGTATCCTCCTACCATGGCTTGCAAGGAGGTCACATAGCACGGAGGCTTGTGAGGTGGTCTCCCACCACGGGAGCTTGCAAGGTGGACTGTGAGCTCTCACCTTCATCTTCTTGATGACGTTGAAACGCAGGATTAGGACACCAAGTGAGTGAGGGACATCAGTGGCAGCCCAGGGAAGGAGGATTTCCAGCACCAGCACTACCAGGGAAGGAGCATCCTGGGATGGAGCTGGAGCAGAGCAGCCGTATCCTGCCCAGAGAAAGGAGCAGTTCCCTGCTTGCTGTCCCCGTGGGATCTGGTTTGCACTGGTTACATTGATCCCATAGGAACCTTGTCCAGATGGAGTCCCTGCTGCATCCAGCCTCATATAGTGCAACAGGCTTCAGCAGAGCCAGGGAGCCAGGGCAGGACACCCTCCTGATGTCCTACCCTGGGGCGATGGAGCTGCCAGTGCTCCTGCAGCTGTACTGAGTGAGACAGGCACATCTCTGTGCCCCAGGGGGGGACACTGAAGGTACTATTGCTGGTGTCATGTTGTGTCTCCAGCCCTCATTAGAGGCAGGTACAGCTGTGCTGGCCTGGGAAAGCCCTGCAGACACATGGCTGCTTTGAAATGGAAGTCCCAGCACTTCAGCTTCACTTGGCTTTAAAGCCAACCTGGTGACAGCAATGCAAACCTTCCATAAAGACACCCTCAGCATCCCCCACACCAGGTATATTGATTTAATTTGCACCTGTGCATTTCTTGGCACAGCCCGACCTGTAGCAAGCCAGGAGTAAATTCAGTTAGGAGATTTCTGGCACAAAGCTGCCCCAGCTGAGCTAAGCCAGCGTGGAACAACAGGAGTTCAGTGGGTTCAGCCTTATGTGTAGCCCAGACTTGGGCTGTAGCTTCAACCCTGCCCTGAGATGGCAGGAGAGAACAGGAGATGTTTGGGGTGAAGGGTTCTGCTGTGGGTAATTTATGTCACCTTAGAGCAGCTCTTTGCTGATACTGACTGTCCAAGGGGGAGGCTCTGGATTATAGCTGGCTCCTCCCTGTCCTCCCTGCTCTACCTGATGTCACTTAGGGCTTCCTCCTTCTCCCCTCCCCAGGCCATAAAGGAGCCTGGAGCATCCCCGCCCTGGGAGCCATCCCACTGCTGATCTCTGCTCAGGGGACCTGTGAGCAGGATGCCGATGCTCATACTTGAGGTTTTGTGCTCAGTTCCTTTCTAATCCAAATTCTCAATTGCTCATAACTTATGTCATTTGGGCTGGAATTTTCCAGACGTGATCTCCCCTACAAAGGTGGCTCTTTCCTTTTCCTTTTATTTATTTTTTTTTT
>VZRV01011022.1:48959-144904 GCA_013398115.1 Falcunculus frontatus | reverse complement strand
CTGGCCATGTCCATTTTCTTTTTTTTTTTTCCTTTTTTTTTTTAGTAAACACAGACTTTTCTCATTATATATTAAAATTATAGTTATAGAGTCACCTTTCCTGCCGCAGTGTCAGTGGGGAGCAGGCCTCTGGCCGACCGCCGGGGAGCTGGCGTGCGGAGGGGGATGCTGCCGTCCAACCCAGCTCAGTTTTCCCCTGCTCACCCAAACACTGACCCTCCCCAGAGCCCTTCAGGTGCCCCAGGAAACCTGAATTACGACCCTTGAAGAAGGCATTTTGCCCAAGAGCAGAGCAATACGTGTTCCTACTTCAGTGTTTGTTTTCCTCCAGCAAGCTGGAGGCAGGTCGGGAGGGGGCCAGGCTGCTTTCAGCAGGAGCCTTGTGTGGGTTCAAGTTCAAAACCCCATTTCCTTCCAGATTTTCCAAAAGCACTGACTTCCAAGCAGGGCTGAGAAATATACATTTGCGGGTATTTCTGATGTATTTATGCTGTTGCTCCTTGTCATCTCTCTGTTGTGAGGATCTGGGGGATGGTCCCCACCGGTGAAGGTGGTGAACACCCCCACTTGGCTCAGGTTGGCCAGCAGCGGGGACAGGCAGCACACACATATCCAACACCATGGCAGTTTTACAAGTTCCTCCCTTCCTCCTGGTAGCAAAGGGGTTAAAGCCGACAGGGTGAATCCCAGGGGGCTGTTGGGGGGCCATGGCTGTGCAGAGCAGGGCGGAAGCCGCTCCCCCCTCTTCGCTGCTGCTCGCCATGATGTCACCTCCCTGCTCTCCCCAAGGAAGCGTTAAACAAGCCCGTGTGCTAATGGGGCGGTGGGGCCAGGCCGTGCAGGTGGGCAGCACCTGGCAGGGGGTGCCCATGGCTGCGGCTGACAGAGGACCTCAGCCCACAGCACAGCCCCCTCCAGGGCTACGTGCCACCTCCTGGCTGCTGAAATGCCCTGGAGAAGCCGGGGGTGAGACAAGTCTCTCTGCTCCCCATGTCCCTTCTGATGCCTGATGGGAATCTGGAGCAGGCGAAGGCTGGAGAAAAATCCCCATTACATTTTCCAGGGATGAATAGGTCATTTGACAGTGCAGGGATCATCCATGCTCTTTTTGGGGCGAGGTTGACCACAGAGCATCCCTGTTGTGCCTCGTCCATCCCCATCCCATCCTGCCAGCAGATGCTGGGCCAGCTTGTACCCTCATGCAAGAGAAGTCCCTTTCTACAGCCCTTCTCCTCTGCAGAGAAGAAAGGCGTGCGAAGGAGGCTCCTACGTTTCTCCAATTAATGTAATTAAGAGAATTAAACTTTTGGAGAGAGTGAGTTTTTCATTTTCTTTTTATTTGATTAGGGAAATTCCCACTGCGCCCTCTGTGCAAATGAAACCCAGGCTCCTTTCCGTTGTTCTGCAGCCCCGGGAGGACACGTTACCTTTCAATCTCGCACACTAATGTGTTTAGAGTTAAAATCCCCCCCGCCCCAGGCAAGTGAAGGAAGGATCCCAGAGCCTTGATTAAAGCACGGCTTCCTGAGCAAGGATGTGCATGTGGAGCTGCTGGGCTCGCAGTGTGCCCTGCACAGCCAGCTGAGCCTCCCCATCAACACCAGGAGATGCCATCACATCCTGGGGCTTCCGGTCTTCTGGTGGTAAGTCCAGGGTTGTGCAATAAAAGCCAGGGAAAAGCAGGGAAGCCCTGGGATGGGGTGGCTGGTCCCCACATTTCACTAGAGCTCTGTCCTGGCCAGCTTGCCCATGTGAATTCCAGTGCCGTGGCCCCATCAGGTGGTTTAGCACATAGTACTGAAAAGCAATTATTTTTGGCAGCCTGAATATTAAAAACTCTTCTCCACAAGACTGTATTTAGCTATCAAAGTTACTGAAAAATAAAACATGAGTAAAAGTCTTTGTACAATCCTACCATGAAGCCTCGGGTACTTATATTATCCCACGAGCTCTCCAAAATTACAAGCCAGCTCCCCAAAATGAAATGGGCTTAAAAATCAATAAGAATACAAAAATACATTATGACTTTTAATTTTTCTTCAGCTTTCTGAGCATTTTGGGCACACAGGGGACATGTTAGACATTAATGAAAGCTGCTTTTCTCATCTAAACACAATTTCAGGTGGTCATAACTTTGAAAACCATGGAGACATCACTGGGTCTGTGGCAGGTACAGATCTGGACAGAGAAGAGCAATCAAAAAATCGGGGCAAAATGGCTCCTTTAGCACCACTGGGGTTTCCCACAGTTTCTTGTAGCGGGAAGTGTGTCTACAAAGAGCCAAACCTGCTCTTTTTCAGTTTTTTTCCCCCCAGCAAAAATCTGCTGACCCAAAGTCTGGCTTTCTGGTTCCTCCCATTTAGCATAATGAATTGGAGATAGAGCTCCAGGAGCGCCGTCTGGGGTGGGAGGAAACCACAGCACGGCTCAGGAGGCGGCGCAGGGCCGTCGTAGCTGTGCCGACATGAGCACAGGTGGCCCAAGAGCGGGCTGGAGGTGAGGCTTGGATTTCCCGGTGTTTGGCTCCTCTCCAGTAAAAACGTCAAAGATCCGCCGCAGAAGATGAACAGGGTTATCTGGATTTAGCAGGAGGCGTTACCTTCCTTTTCGCCTCCAACAGAGGAGTGGGAACGGCTCCCTGCGGTCGGGAGGAAAACTTGAAGCTTTAAAGCCCATCAGGTTTCTGGGCTCACAACGAGCTCTTCTGATTATATCTTTTTTTTTTTTTTTTTTTTATTAGGTGAAATATTTTTCTCTGTTAATCTCTAATTCTTTCAGCTTTCCCAAGGGTCATCCAGAGGAGAGAAGCTGGAGGGAGGAGGAGGGAAAGGTTGGGCAATGCCATGTTGGGAAAATGGCACAGGATAAGATTTGTGGATGCTTTTCCAGATTCCCAACTCTGCTAATAACCATAAGGGCAGTGACTTGCTGGTGGCAGTCCACAGGTATCCTCAACACGTGATTTTGGAGAAGAAAAGCACCCACAGCCGTCACCCAGGGACCAGCTGCCCATCACCACAACACTGGCAAACCTCCACTTTGGGAGGATAACGAGCATTTTTGGCTGCAGCAGCAGCGACGCCATAAAACACCACGAACTGCTGGTTGCAGGCTTCTCCCATCGCTGCTCAGAGCATCTGTGGAAGGGAAAACTTCCCAGTGTAACATCTACAACCTCTTAAGTAAATAGTCTTTAATGTTGCACTAAAGGGTTGTAGTCTTAATATGTAAAATCTGTTTAGCTCTTTTAATTTTTGGATCGTGCAGTGGAAAGTCCTCCAGAAGTTGCCTGTTGGCTTTTTTCCCCTAGCCTTTGGTCTCGGAGGAGCTGTGGCCGGGAATGCCCTCCCGCAGAGCCGCCGCAACCCGGGGCCAGCAGGAGCTGGTGGGAGATGCCCTGAAGATGGCAGCAGGGCCATGGGCACCACGCAGCCAGGGCTGTGACAACGCAGGGACAGCCGCCGGGTACCACAGCGCTCCGCTAAATGCTGTTTGAAGCAAATATTTTTGCTTTGAAGAAGAAGGAAAGAAAAAATAAAAAGAAAAGGGTGGGGAGCTGTTTTGTAACAAATGCCTGAGCGCTCTCCGCAGCTGCAACTTTCTGCTGCATCAGGATGGAGCAGATCACACCCGCTCGCTGCAATCTGCCGGGATGCTAAAAGGCTCATCAGCCCCTCACAGCTGGGTCCTGCTTGCTGAGTGGCAGCTGAGCCTTTTTAACGAGGGATGAAGGGTGGGATGGATTTCCCCGATGGCTCTGGCTGCTGCCAGCTTCAGGCCAAGAGAGTTATTTTAAGGTTTTATCCTTTCCTTGTGCTTGTAGCCCTTGGAAGGTGGGCTCATCATCAGTCTGTAGCTGTACCACTGATGGCATGAAGGCAAGTGTGCAATGGAGCCAGTACGCTTTTGGCTCCTGGTGGGGCTGTGTGTGTGCTCTGGTGCCCTGACTGGGCTGCTGGGTGCTGTGGAAATATGTAAATCAAAGAAAAAGCAATCTTTCCCCAGAGTTGTCCCAATCTCAAATTAGGGAGGCCGAAGCACTGTCAGTAAATGACAGACTATGGCTGGGAGAGGCACAAACAAGCATATGGGGAGAGCACCGGGAGGAAGAGGAGGAGGAGGTTAGGGTGCTGCACCCATGTTTTTGTTTAGACTAGGAGTGCTGCAGCTGAGCTGGTCTCCTGCCTGGAGTGGGGAGGCTCGGGAGAGGCCAGCCCTGCCAGGGATGGGGATGTAGGAGGGGGAGCAGCAGCCCTGGAGAGTGGAGTGAGAGAGGGGACTGTGACAGGACTGGTGGAGCTGGGCAGGAGGAGAGTGGCAGCGCCTAAGGGGAAAATACCCAACCTCAGCCATGGGGTTGCAGGGGAATAGGAGGGTTTAACCCACCGCAGTGGAAAAGTGAGTGTGGGAAGGTGGCAATGAAGGCAAGGAACATGGTGAGCCTGAGCAACAGGGTTGAAATCATCATCCTCCAGTGCTCTGACCTTCATCTCTATCTTGCAGCTGAGGGACTTTCCCCATGGCCAGAAACACCCAGGTGCCATGCAGACAGAGCAGCTCTGCCTTCTGCAGAACTGGGCAGGCAGAGAGCAGCAGGCTGGCCCCAGAGATGGGGTCCACTTCTGTGTGGAAGCACTGATCAGGAGATAAGGAGCATTTGGGCCCACAAATCTCAAGGTAAGAACACTGGGTGGTGTTAATGGCCCTAGAGCTGGCTGATGGGGTGGGGGTTGGATGCAGGGATGTAGGGGAAGGGGATGGGTCGTGGGACCTAAACATCCATGTCTCAGAGGACAGTAGCTGTACAAAGAGAGCTCTGTGTGCTGACAGGCAGGACAGAGCCTGCAGACAGACTGGGGGAGGAGGAGGCTGAGATCATGTAAACACTGTGAAGGTAGGAGATGTTGGACCAAGGCACGAAGCACGTGCCAGCAGGCGGCCAGTGACAGCTCCAGATGTCAGTGCACAGGCACAAGGGGCTTCAGAGGAGAAGGCAGTGAAGCAGCATGTCTGGCAGAGGTGGGAGGTGGGCTTGTGGCAGTATTGCTGCAGTGGAAGAACATGGAGATGGGATGTGGGAATACATGGCTGCAAGTGAGCGTGAAGCCCTGGCGCCACCTCACCCAGCATCAGTACGTTTGAGCAGTTGTTCCTGTGGTTCAGCTCCAGCCCAGGATATGTGATACCTTTCCTAACCCTACTACAGAGGAGAGGCTTGTGGGTTGCCACTGTGCCTCCTGAACTGTGGCACACTGGCCTCATACTTTGCAGCAAGTGCCAAAGTGAGAGTACCTGAGTGCACAGGGGTGTGCGGTCCCCTCTGTGGAGATGGAGCCCAGGCAGTCAGCAATGAGCCCATCTGTCCTGCCAGCACCACCCGTGTCCCTCCAGCTGCTGGCAGAGTGCAGGCAGCACCATGGTCTTGCTCAGACAAGATCTTTCTGTGCAGGTACAGCTAAGATGACATCCTTGGTGCCTGCCCTCGGTGTCAGCATCCCTGGGGCCCCTGTGAGTCAGCACTCAGTCCCCTCTGCCTGGAGCGCTGCCAACCCCTGAGCAATGATTTCCAGTGCACGCGGCCAGGTTGTGTGTCAGGAGGATTAATGACAGAGGCTTCTCAGGGCTTTGAGATCTGGGTCTAATTTAAAACCAAAACAAAGCTTAGAATTTTAGGAGCAGGGGAGTTGCTGTCCTGGGGCAAGCCTGGGATGCAGCTCGTCGCATATCCGATCTTGCAGTAACATGTGCCAGGACCTTCAGAGAAGGTACAAGCAAACACCTGGTACACAGGAAAAACCCAACCTCCCAGGGGTGCTTTCTTCTTTGTCTTTTGCTATTAGTCATTAGCTTATGCTCTGAAGCACATGGCCTTATCTTCCCTCCAGGCATCTTCCTTTTATCTACCTTGACTCATGGAGCTACAGAATCTTCTATTAGCTGCGTAAATGTCAGATCTTCTTTAAAATCTTACAAAACTCTCTGCCTCGTTGTATCTTACAGTGATGAGTTCCGCACATAAATCATGTGCTGGTGTAAAAATGAGTTTCTTATCAGTTTTTAGCTTTCGCTCTTTGGATTTCACCGTCTGTCCCAGCAGAGCTTTCACTGTTGCATGAGGGATGGACACTCAATACAGACTGAGCTGGATGCCAAGATGAACTCTGGTTTTCACTGACGTTTTCTAGTAAAGGCCTTAAAGCTGGTGATTTTAACAGCAAACCTCCTCTGCAAAAAGTCTTCAGCAACTTTCTTGCTGGAAAGAGGGGCTGGCAGTGGAGCAGCTCTGCATGCCAGAGGGATGGGAAGTTCAGGCTGAAGATGTCTCCCAAGGCAAAGGCTTGGGGTTGTGCCAGGTTGTGGGAGGTGGAGGTTTGGGAAAGGGCTGCAGGGCTTAGCCAAGGACCAAAGGAAATGTGGAACAGGGGAACGTTTGTCTTGATTTAATTTGACACTTAAACTGAAAGAGTGTGATTTGTAGCCATGCACATTTAAAGAGCTCCTCGAGATAGGGAAGTGGAGGCAATAGCAGGTTTGGATGCCAGATCAGATAAGACCCTGTGGGTAATGCCTCTACCTTACTCATTTTTATTCAGATTTATCTCCATGCTCCTAAAAAAACCCAATGGCTTGAAATTCTCCACTGCTGACTCTATTTCCAATACCTCCTTTACAGTGAGGCACCTGAGCCTGATGTGACATGCACTGCTGTATTGCCCTAGCCTGGGACAGCTCTCCCTGTCCCCGCCTTCATGTGCCCAAAGGCATTTTGGTGTCCTGCTCTCCACTGAACACCAAGCTGTGTGTTGTGATGTATTTGAGCAGCTTGGACTGGGAGACTTGATGGGACAGAGCCCCAGTGCTGCTGGAAGGGGGTCTGGGAGGCCCCTACTGTGTGCAAAATCCTGGTTACTGTGTTAGATGGTCCGTATGAATCCTGATATAGAAGGTGGAGGGACCATTGAAGGTTTTGCTCAACAGGCCCCACTGCTTGTGCAGCAGAGACCAGAGCAGCTGCCTCAGGGCTCTCTGATCTGCACAGGAGCATTGCTGGGAAGAAGGGAAGCAGGCACAGCCTGGGCATGTGGAGGCATCACCAAGGAATGTGCCCACACCCTCCACAGGGCACATCATGAGGTGCTGGCATGAGAGCCCCATAGGGAGTCATTCCAGCAGTCAGCTCCTGAGATGGCCCTCTGCAGGTACCAGAGTGGCTGGTGGAGCACACAGAGGCTCACGTAAGTGCTGGCCAGGATGAATGTGTTTGGCACTGACCCTAATCCTTTCCTGCCAATACACTGATTGGAATTGAATTTCCAATATGAACAGTCGTGGGACTCTATCTGCAAGCTGGCGAGGAGAGCTATAGATTTTTATCATGTGTTTCACAGCTATTTCTTTAATTTAAAAAAAATAATAGGAGTGACTGCTGAAAACACTTCAGCAGCCAAAAAGTCATGGTGGTGTTGGGCAGGGCAAGATGTGGCTAGATGTGACCTGGGATGGTGAGGGGGGAGCAGCAGCTGCCAGAGCTATGGCCTGGCACCAAGGCAGGACCAGCTCAGCCCCTGCTGGGTTTGTGGGAGGTTTCTCAGCCCCTCTGGGATGGAGGTGGCACTCACTACTCATGGGTATTACAGCCAAAAGGAGCTTGTCCTCCCTGAAGCTTCAGCCCATTGTTTCTCCCTCATCATGGATGAGCCCCTTCCTCCCTGCAGGATCCCTCCACCTGAGGGACATCCCATCTCCTTCCCCAGGGGATGGCTGACCCCAGGCTTTGCAGACCTCCAGTAGACCTTGCTGACCTTGGCCAGCTTTCACTGTTCATTTCCCACTCCATTACAGGGTGGCACCCAAAATAGGACATATTCACAGGGGTGACTCTGGCATGGCTGGAGAGGGTGCTGGAGGCGAGATGTTCTTTTTGTATCTCCCAAAAATACTCCTTTTTTAATCTTTTAATCTTTTTTTGTCACAGTACAAGGCTCCTGCCTTGTGCTCAGCCTGCAATCCATTACATCCCCCAGCTCTTTTCTGCAGAGTAGCTGCCTTGCCAGCTTCTCCCTGTATTTATTTAGGCTTCCTCCCCTCTGCCCTGTATTTGTTCAGTTGAACCTTGCACTTGTCTTGGTGAACACCCTCCTGTTTTTCCTGGCTCTGTCTCTGATTTATGAAGATTGTTCTGAGCTCTAATCCTGCCTAGATGAGTTGCCTGAGCATTCCTGGCTCTGGCAGGAGCCACGAGTTCTCCAGCAGGTGACAAGAGGTGATTTTTGTCCATGCATAGGCTAAGGACAATCAGTTCCTCTTCCTTTGACCCTTTCCACCCTCATATCTTTAACAAGACTGGTCCATGTGTGACAAATACCCAGGGAATGCTCTTGCTTGAAGATTAAAAAAAAAAAAAGAGAGAGATAGGCAGCATGCCCAGGGGAAGGCAAACATCCTAGAGATGCTAGGAAAGGGGCACAGCATGACACTGCCCTGGAAGATCCTCCCCTCTGCCCCTGTTGTTATTGCTGCTCCCTTTTTTGTCCTGAGCAGTTTGCAAATATTTTCAGTCCTGCAGGTTGTTTCCATTAAGAGGGAAAAATCAATGAGGCAGCCAAGAGTCTGTGGCTGAGCCTGCTCTCTGCTAAAAATGGACCAAATGCCTCTTTCCTGAGTGCAGCAGGGTGGGTTTGCCTTTTCCCAGCTCTGACCCCATCGCTTCCCGAAAGCCGCTCCATGTTCTGGGCCTCCCTGCCTTGGAGCTGCTCTGGCTTCTCTTCCCTCAGCCTGAGCCCAGCCCCGGCGCTCATCCTCGGCTGGGGCTCGGCAGCTCCTGCTAATGGGAAAAGCATTCCTGTCATTTCATCAAGTTGCCTAATAATTTGCCAGAAATGCCTATTGATTTCTTGCACGCTTCTGTGCAGACAGAGGTAAATAAGAGCCATTTGTCATTGCATTATGGATCGGTAATTAAAAATTACTAGGTAACTTGAACCAAAAATTGAATAATTTGAAATAAAATTAAATAATTCTAGGTAATCAGTACTAAATGAGACCATTATTTTACTTATCAGTGACTAAAAATTACCAAGCATTTTTCCTCATTTGGATGCTCTCCTTCGCCCTCCGTGTCAGTAGAGCCTTTCTAATTTGTTTTAATTGTTAATTTTAATGAGTAGTGTTTTTCTGATAACATTTTAGCGTGTTTTGTTGTTTTTAGAGAGGGTTTTTATTGCATTGCACAAAGCCTGAAGCACCTCAATGTGGGAGCAATTTGGAAGCTAAATTATTATTATTTATTTAAATCAAACCCTCCAGCCTCTTTAACCGTTTGGCTGATTCTGTAATTGCTGTACCAATGTGATGGAAATGCTCATGGGGCTGGCAAGGAAGTGTCTGGATACTCTTCTCAGCTCTGTGACCATGGCATATCCTCAGCCACCAGTTCTGCTTCCTGGGAAGATTTTTTGGACCCAGAGCCATGCTGTTACTCCAGGTTTGCCCAGCACCTCCCATCAGTGTCCCCCAGCAGTGTTTCGGAGGCACCTGGAGGAGGACACAAGTAGGAACCTTCTGTTTCAGGATCTCAGGATCTCATCCCATCCATGGAAGAAGCAAAATTTGGGGGTAGGCAGTGAGACACCAATTTCAGCTCAGTTTTTATCTGGTTGTGGCAGCAGGGCAGGATGTGGCTGGTGCTGAATTGCTTTTGGAAAGGGAGGTTCTTCTTGGATGTGAAGTCACTACAGTCCTTAGGTCAAGAGCACCTTTGATGGTCTTTGTAGCTCTCTCCTGTCCCATTCCTGCCTTGGCCAGTGGGGCTGTGTGGGTGCACCATCCCCTGAGGCCCCTGAGATACTTCATGGCACCAAGAGGCAGCCAGGACCTGTGTCTGCTCAAAAAGCTCCACATGGCTCAAGGTGAGCTATTATTTCCAGGGTTCTCTGACCCTCGTCCACACCCATCCTCCTCCAGCTGCTTTTTAAGGGACTCCCAGCCCCCTGTGTTCGTAAACTGGCAGAGGAGAGCAGGGTGGGGCTGGGACAGCACTGCTGCATTCCTCCTGCCCTGTGAATCTTGAGGAGGTCCTGGGGCTGATTAGCCTGATCCTGCCTTGAGCCTCCCTCCCTTCCTGGAGAGAAGGCCTGGACCTCCATGGTCTCTCCATTCCACCTGGCAAGGGTTTGTCACCTCCCTGCTCCGTGGCACAATGCGTTTGTGCGTTCAGACGGAAGGATGCTGGCTCGCTTTTCTGCTGCTGGCTCGCATTACAGTCCCCGGTCGGTGGCAATTTGCGACGCGCCATCGCCCCGGGGCACGGCAGGAGCCTGTGAGCCGCTGCGAGAGCACAGATGCCTTTCACACACGGGTCACAGCCCAGGGAAACCCTGCAGGTATTCACTCAACCTGTGCCTGTCCTGGAGGTGTCGGTGGGGCTGCGGTGTGAATGGCACAAGGCCAGGCTGGAGAGCCTCTGCTGGAGTTTGGGGAGCCCTGCCCATGGGTCTGGGGGTCTGTGAGCATCCTGCCCTGGACTGCTCTGTTCCTTAATGGCTGTTAAAGGGACGAAAATGTTGTGTCCTCTGTGGAGGATGAAGGTTGTTAAATATCCTTATAATGTTCCCTTAGTGCATGCCAGCCCTCAGCCTGTGCTAGCCCCTGCTTTGTGTTGACCAAACAAAACAGCAGATGGAATAAGCAAATAATTTGGGGAATTTTTTTTCTCTTTCTTTTTCTCTTCTATAATAAGACCCTCTTCTCTTCCCGTCTCTGAAGTTATAACTGTTTGAAAAGCTTCACCTGTTGCTGGTGTTGGGCCTGCCTCTGTTCTTGGGGTCATGGTGCTTCCTTGGGGTGGGCCTGGGAGTCAGGACAGGGAATGGGCTGGAAAGACTGAGGATGGGAGCCTGGGGAAGGCTGCTGCAGCTGAGGAGCCGGGGAACCAGAGGAGGGGAAGGGTGGAATTATTCCTGCAAGCTCTGCCCCTCTCCCATGTGCATAAGATGCCCTCTCGGCTTCCCAAATCCAAAGAGTCCACTGATATCTCCACAGTGGGCTGGGACTGGTGGGGAGATACTTGGACAAATCCGCGGCTGGGCTGTTGCAGGGCATGCAGGGACCTCCAGAGTCTCATACCCACTTGCCCAACCCAGTGGCCCCAGTCTCTGACTCAGTGGCCAGCCTCTGCCCTCTGATGGGACATAGAAGTGCCAAATTCAGACCAAGCAGCCCCAGATCTGTGGGATGCCTGGTGGAGGGGTGTACCAGGGGTCTGGACATGGCTTTTTGTCGAGGTCTGCCTAGAGAGGCTGCTCCCTGCCTTGTACCTCTCACACCCAGGAATAGTTTTGTGGTACTTGGCATTCATCCCCCTACGCTTAATTTCATCCCATTTAGACCTAGTAAAAACTATTCCCTGCAAGCAATTTATTCAACAAATGTAGCTGGCACTTTCTGTTGCTGAGTTGTCCAGGAAGAGACCACAATTTTTAATGATTTTTTTCCATTCAGTGAATGCTCTTTATGGCAGTATTTGAGCTCAGGGTCCTTCATGAATGGCAGTATAGTAAAAAAAAAATATCCGGTGGCCTATCTGAGCTGCAGTTTGCTATTCACACTGCGAGGCCAGGCACCTTATCGCACCACGTATTGTTTCTCTCCCCTGAATAGGAGCTCTCGTCTCCCTCAACTACCTCCACTCCTACCCAGAACAAAATTAATTTCATCCTGCAACAAATCTGGCTGCTTGATTAAATGAATCTGTTGCCGGCCCTGAAAGGTATCTCAGTGAGCAAAATTTCATTTCTGGTTGAACACCCACCGAGGAAGCCACAGATACAAGTGGGTGGCTCCCAGAGGAGCTCAGGGCTGTATTTACAGTGCCAACCTGCTTCTGATCCCCACCCCCCCTGTTTGTAATGCCCTGGAAGGCAGCTCCTAGTGGTGTGGAAATACCCTGGGCACCAGTGGCTTCTCATCAGGCTCCCCCAACCCCAGTGCCTGCTCCTGGCTGATGCCTAGTCAAGCTTGGCAAATTGAGCTCTTTTAATTTTTCCTTGGAAACCAATCCCTCGAGCCCTTTTTTCTGTTGTAGGGGAATATCACCCCCCACAATAATTTCTCTGCAATTTCTTGGTGTACTCTGAAGCCCTGAGCGTGTTGCTGAACCTGGGGCTGGAGGTGTGTTGCTGCTGGCACTGCATCCTCATCCTTACTCAGCTCTAAGCCTCTGTTACCCACAGACACTGACTACTCCTGTCGCCATCCCACTCACTCTCTCTGCCTTGTTTCCAGGCACTGAAACCCATTTTATTTTGTCTAATCAAGACAAACATTGGGGAGTATTCACGGCCGCTTGCCCAGGGAGGGGTTTGCCAAAACTGTCCTATTCTGGAGCATTTTTATAGTAACCGTATGATGAGGAAAAGATGGTGAGGGCTCACCGTTCTAATTAGGATCATTTCTGTCTTGCAAGAGGGATTGGCGGGTAGTATTTATGGATACGAGTAGGTTCAGAAAAATTCCTAGCACCATCTGGTTGAGAGAGAACAGGAAGAATTTCAATATGCTTTAGACCTTGAAGTGTAATGTTTGTATAACAGGCTCATAAAATCAATTTCTAATAGTTACAGGTACCCCCTCAGGAATTTAAATAGTCTGTTAACAAAGTTATTCCATCTGCCAAGCAAATATATTAAATATGCACGTTTCCATACTACATATATGGTTGCATGTGCCTTTCTGCTGCACGACGTGCCCTTGGGTGCCGCGTGCCAGTTTTGCTCCTGGGTTACGCTCAGTCTTTCCCGATGGCAGCTCACTGTTTACTCCCAATTCAGTGAGAGCTCACTCACCTGCATTTGGCCTGATAATTCACTGTTACGGTCACCTTGTTCCTTGGGAGCTGAGTGTTGGGCTTGCTCTGTTCTGGTCCCCTTCCCATCTCCTGCTCTGCTATCTGTGGGTTGTCTGGGTGAAGAGAACTGGCCACAGGGGTTAGAAGGGTTGTAGGGGACAGTGGAGTCTGAATTTGCAATTTGGGAACATGCATGGGGCAAGATAATCCCTTCACACCCATTTTGCAGACTTTTTAAGCTGGTGTTGCAGCCTGGATAATGGGCCAGTTGGGTTTTGCTCTGCTCCTTGCTCCTCCGTGGCACCTCGCTTTTCCATTACCCTTCAGATCCATCAGTGCCCTGCTTGGTGCCAGAACTCCAACTGCCTTGTGTGTTTGGGAACAGGCTGACAGCTCAGGGCATATGCAAGCGAACTGCAAATATGTCATCCCGTTAACTAAACAGTTTGCATTTAACGCTGCCCGTGGAGCTGAATGACACCTCGCCAGTTCTGCAAAGGTTGTGTTCTCAGTGTGATTGGGAGTGATTTATGGCAAGAGTTAGGCTGTGTGTCCAGAATATCGATGGAGGCGTTTGCTGCCTATTGTGTTTAATAGCTGTTGGGGTCCCTCTTTTTACCATTGTGTCATTTGCTGCCTGCCAGCCTGTGCAGGTCTGGGAGCGCGTCTGCGTCTGGGCAGAGTTATTGATTGCGGCGCGTTTGGAGTCGCCGCTGGCTGGGTGCCGGCAGTGGGTGCCTCTTCCAAACAGCTGCAGCAGGCACAGCACTCACTGGCCACTGTCCCCAAGTCCCCTTGTCCACCTGCTGCAGCATCACCTCAGGGAAGGTGCCCTGGAAGGAAGTGATCTGCCCTTCCCTCCCCACCTTTTATCAACAGGAATCAAGGTGAAACATGAGCAGCTCATTGCTGGGGAGCAGAGCTGGAAGGCAGAATCTGCACAGTTTTAATGGATTTACCCTCTCCACCCAGAAGGCAGATGAGGCACAGAAATCCCATGGGATTCACCAGCAGTCAGGCAGGAGGTGTCCTGGAGGGAAGAGGCAAAACCCCGCACATCTGAGGCGCGCTGAGAGACTGGGATTTCCTTCTGATGATGATCTCTTTGTGCTAGGCGGTTTATTCTTCTTTTTTAATTTAAAAATCCACATTCCCACTTCCACATAGCTCGTTATCTCAGGGCGTGTGATGAGGTGTCCAGGGGTCTGTCCCGGCAGAGATGATGCAGAACACATTCGTGCAGGCTGTTGGATCTGACCCCCCTCTCCCTCAGGGAGCGGGTGGTTTTCATTTCAGCCTCTTCCATTAGAAGCTCTAAGGGGAGCTCCATCTATTAACTGAGAACTGCAGGCCTGTAAATTTTGGCAAGAAAAAGTCCTTGGAAGCAAATCATCTGTATTTTCTCAGGGCTGTTTGTCCTCCCTCTTTGCATGTACAGCCTTTGCTGGTCGGGAGGCAGGTACTGCCACTGACTCCTTCTCCACATGTGCAGATTGATGGTGTCTGCTCCAGAGCCTGCTCCCTCTTCCCTTTCTTTCCTTCTCAGTTTTGTTCCTTCCCTTTTGAGCTGTTTCTGCTTTGCTTGGGAGACTCCTTTAGCTGCCAAGTCCTGATGTGTATCTGTTCATTTCCTAGGGCAAACACATTGATCTGTGATTTCTGTTATGATACTGCAGATTTCTGTTCCCTTTATTCTTTTTTTTTTATGTATATATATACTTTATCCTGCCATCCAGGAGGTGGTTTCTGTGCTATGGAGAAGCTCAGTGTTTCTAGAAAAATGTGTGTTTCCCTGCCTCGGAGCTGTGCCTAATTGCATACAGAGTGAGCGTCCATCCCTCTTAGTTCCAGTGTAATTCTTTGCGGTGTGTTCCTTTGTGATTGTGTTATTCCAGCAATAACAGCCACTCTCCTTCCAGATATTTATTCTTTTCATGAACATCACCATACTGGCAAAGGGTTGGGGTTTTTTTTTCCATCTTAATGCTCTACTTCATAGCTCAAATCGGGGATTTATGCTTCAGAGATCTCAGAGAAGACTTTCCTATTTTCTGCTACCTCTTTCCAGAAGCGCCATCTTTCTACACTGGGATTTGGAGTTCTTGGACATGTGTTACTGCTGCTGGGGATGCTGCTCACTGCTTTTAGATTTGTATTTACTGCCGTGCTTTGCTCTTTAATTTTGTTGTTCTCTTTCTGGCACAGAGACGAAGTGATGCAAATGAAGGCTGGAGCATTTGGTTTGCACGCAAACCAACCCTGGCCATTCCAAGTGGAGGCTGCCAGGGAGTGGGAGGGCAATGGGCAGCATCTTTCCATGCAACCACTGCAGCTCCGGGCATCCTGTGAGGGCTGTGATGGAGGGGCAACAGCCTGGGCAGAAATGGGTGCCCCACCTGGCACAGCAAGGTTAGGAGGATAAAGTGTAGATAAGGCAGGGATGCCTCCCAAATATACCACTTACTTCTATCACACCTCTCCCTGTGCTGAGGATAACACATTAGTTTTTCATCCTGGAAGACCTTATTTCTTATTATGAGTTAGTTTTACAGCACCCTGATGTGTGCTCAGCACTTTACGGTGCAGGGAAAAAGATGAGGTCCATGTGACAGATTTACCCAGCGTTAAATCCTGACTGAGTTACAAAGGAAAGAAGCAGCATGTCTGTGCCCTGGCCTTCATCCTGTCCTGCTGCCACAGGGGCTTTGAGACACTTCTGTGTTTTTTAGTGACATGAGGGAGGTTTTTCTGCCCCATGGCAGCCTTGCTGCCCACTGTGCTCTACTCCTCGCCCAAGCCATCGCTTTTGGCAGGTGGGAGTCCCGTGAAAGCTGCAGCAAGGAGGGCATATGGCACACAGCTCCCAAACAGGGACCAGGGAATGGTGCCATGCCAGGACCATTTGACAGCCTGGCACAGTCCCCCTGAGCCACCTGTGAGTGGGGGAAAATGTTGGCATTCAGCAAGGGCTCATTCACTCAGGCTGGCACCTCAGCTGCAGGCTGTGCTGGAGCCAGTGGGACCTAGAGGCTGTGTCAGGGTGGCTTTGCAGCTGGGAGCCGTGCTGAAGGAGGGCAGGCTGCCCCAGGGCCATGCCCTGTCTCGGGCAAATTCCCTCAGTGCTGCCAGAGGGTGTCTGGGTGTAGCATCACCTCAGCCCTGTCATCTGGGCAGGAAAGGTGCAGACTGCCTCCCACAGCTTCGGGAGCCCTGGGGACGCTCATGCTCCATCAGGGTCAAAATAGGAGGCGATGGGCCCTCTGCTCCATCCCCATGCCTGGGTGCTGCCGTTGCCCTCCCCAGCTGTGTGGGAATGGCTCCTGGGGCTGGAGCATGCCGAATTTCACTTTTCAAATGGGGTTTCTGGCACCCGGCCAAGCAGCGTTTCATGTTGTCAAATATTTTGGCAAACCACATCTCAGCTTTACTCTGAAGCGTCTTTCGCTGGGGAAGCGGCGTCGAGCCGAGTCGCCGGCACGATCCCGGCACAGAGGGGAGCACAGCACTGCCAGACACGTCCTGCACGAGAGCTGCTGGTGCTGGGGTGCCCTGGCATCCTGGCCAGGGGGCACTGGGACCACAGCTGGGCAGGGTGACTGGAGAGCAGCGAAAGGGCCAAAAAAAGGTGTTTCAAGGTGACTGTAAATGGTTTGTGAAATCAGGCTGAGCGGGGCAAATTGTATTGACAAGAATAAGAAAACCCTGAAAAGTGATTTTTCAAGTCTCTATTTTGGCTTTTTGTTCTGAAATTGCCCTGCATTAAGAAGAGAATAAAAAAAAAAGAAAAGCAAAAAAAAAGAACAGCTCTAAGTAAACTAGAAATAAGGGGACTGTATTTTTTTTACCAGCTCATTGGAAAAATGAAACATATTTGTTCTGGGTCAGACCAAAATGAGCAAAGCAATCAGTTATCCACAGAGCCACACTGCAGGCTGGCTTTCCTTCTGCTCTCTCTCCTGGGCATCCGTGAAAGAATATCCAATACCTTTTTATGATGTTTGAAAGAAAATATCTCTGAGGAGAGGAAAAAAAAGCAAGGTGTGATCCCAAAAAGTCTGCTTTCACAGCTTGGACAGACCCATCCTTCCCTCCTGCGGCCGCTGCTCCTTCCTCCTGCCTGTCACGTTGTGTGGTTAGAGCACACGTACTCACGGCCCCAGCACCATGATGGGTTTTGAAAGCCTGAGAAATCCTCCCAAAAGCCTGGTTTCCGGCCAAAAAAACCCGAGGTTATGCAAACATACACGGAGCTTGCAAACAGGCTGCGTGTGTTGGATAGAGAGCAGCTTTGTGAAGCAGGTGTGAGCTGATGCGGGAAGAGCTGCACTGCCTGATGTCTGCGCTGAAATTCAGTGTCAGCCCACAGACTCAAACCAGGGCTCTGGAATTAAAGAAAAAACAACCAGGGAATAAAAATCCACCCTTGCAGCAGCATCCCAAGCACAATCCACCAGATCCCAGGCCAGCAGGCAGTGCCATCCATACAGGTTAGGGCTGTAGGATCCCTTTTTGCAATACCACCAGCCCACCTGGGGGTTGTGGGGTGACCCCTTCCCAGCCCATCTCACCCATCTGCATCCCCCACCATGCTGCCACTGCCCTGGTTTTGCCCCCAGAGCCCTGCAGGATTTGCTTGTTCCTTTGTAGAGGTTTAAAGGTGAATGGCTCCCCAGCAAAGGCACACCTGAATTCTTGTGCGCCAGTGAAACCTCCTAAAAACCCAGTTTCTGTCAGCTCCCAGCAAAAAGCTTGTTTGGGTTTAAAATGTGTTCAGAAGAGTCATTCCCTTATGAAAAACTGCTGCTGTCAAAGCACCACAATGAAGTTGCATTTATTACATATTAATGACTCCACATCAGCTGCACTTGCTTTACAGTACCCAAATATTGGAAATATCAATGTAGTATGAGCATTCCCCAACGTGAATTGTCAGACATGCAAATCTTGGGGTCTGGAAGCCCAGCAGAGCCAATGTGTTACCCACAGGAAATGCTCCCTGTGCCGGTGAATGCCATCGTGGCAGGGTGAGACTCGGCCATACTGGAGCTGTGCACTCATAACCATTTGAAAACTGGGAAACCAGTGGTGTGGAAGATGTGAGTCTGGCTTGCTCCGTCCCGGAGCTGTCAGCTGCACCAACCTCCCATTTGGATGTTTTTAACAAACATGGGATGAAGAGGCTCGTGCCAGTGAGATAACGTGGAGGGAGGCGCGTGGTGTGAAAAGCTTTCGGGAAAACAGGATGGAGGTGTTTGCAATGTGGGATTTTTGACACCTGGTGTTGGAGGCTGAGCAGAGAGATGTTCTCTGGCATGGAGAGGGTCTTTCGGAGTACATAAGCCTTTTTGTGATTGCTCCCTGTAGGGGCTTGTTTGGGGATTGAACCTTCTCCCTTGGGTTGCTCAGTGGAGAGAGTTTGGGATTGTCCTGTGCAGGGCCAGAGGCTGCACTCAATGATCCTTGTGGGTTCTTTCCAGCTCAGAATATTCTGTTCTATTCTATTCTAAGGTCCAAGCCCCTCAAGGTGACCGGGCCAGAGTGACATCCTGCCCCTTCACCTCCCTCCTTCAGGGCAGGGAGGGATGTTGCATGGTTTGGGTGAGTGCCAGGCAGAGCTGACCCCCCCTGGGGCAGAAGCAGCAGAAATGGGACAGAGGAAGCTGTGACTGGGACCCTGCTGCTTGTGCCTTTCTCCAGTCTGATAAAGGAGACTGAAGCATCTCCTCTCACTCATTCCTTGGCCAGGAGCAGGCACTAGGAATGATCTCTTGAGATGGCTTTCTTCAGCCTCCACTGTCCCCACCACCAGGCACCAGATCCTGAAGAAGCACAGTCCCTGTCTCTCCCAGACTCTTGGCTCCCAGAAGGAAAACAGATGTCCCAGAGTAGTTCATCAATAATGTGTATTTTCCTCACTCATCTCTCCACAAGATCTTGGTGGGTATGGACTTGCTTCCCAGCCTCTCTACTCCTCCTTTGTTCACTGGGGAAACTGAGGCACAGCATGGTGGGAATGTGAGCACAGGCATCTCCTCCAGCACAGGCAGGGCTGCAGCAGAGCTGGGACCAAAACCCAGGGGGTTCAGTGCTTCACCTTGGGCCTCTGCTGTAAATCCATCTTCTTGCACCACTCACTGTGCTCAGCATCAGCATGACATTAGCTTGAAGGAGACATTGACACTCCGTTGAGGTATTTGGTTTTGGGGGTTTTTTAAAGCATGTCATATGGCAGTTATTAAAAGAGCTGCCTACATTTTACAAATATTTCCAGGAAGAAATTTGCCAGTGTCTGGGGCTGTGGAAGAGGGAATGTGATGATGACCAGCACGAGGCTGGCTGCCAGACTGTGCTCTTTATCCATCCTTCAGTCTGTCCCCAAAACCTCCTTTCCCCCAGTGAATTGGTAACAGCAGTGAGCCAGGGTGCCAAAGCCTCTGTGTGCCCTGATTTCCCCCTCCAGCCTGGCATGGGGGGCCAGTGGCCACTTGCCTCAGTGCACATTCAATTTGGGACATTTGCAGCATCCCCCATCCTCAGTGGTGCCTAAATGGGGACTGCAAAGCTGCCAGGCTGCTGCCTGTGAGCTGCCTGTTCCCAGGGGACACAGGGTGTGGAGCCTTCCTGGGGGATGCCTGTGATCAGCACTGCGCTGATGGTCACTGAATCTGGGGAATGGCTGGGGCTGAGGGCTCCTTCCAGGGTGCTGCCAGTGAGAAGCAGGAGGAGAAGCTGTGCCTAGGGAAAGGGCTTGTTAAAAAGGTGGGGGGAATCCGGACAAACAGGGGGAGTTGTCTGCAGGAGATCTCCAGGTAACACTGAAGAGTAATGGCAGTTCTCAGTGCCACTGAGCGCCTGGATCCCCCCAGCCATAACTTACACGGTCATGACTCAGTGTAAAGTGCCTCCTGCACCTGCCTGCCTCTGTAGCGGATAAACAATAATAGTTTGTGGTTAAAATATTGCCCTCAGATGATAATCTGTGGGACATGGTTTATAGAGAACAGCTGCACTGGGAGCGGGGTAACCTCTCCATCCTTGGTGAGGAGTTTTTGCACCCATGGTGCTGGATCTGGGTGTAGGGAGAGGGATGCTGTCAGATGTAGGGGTTTGCAGTCGCCATACGTGGCTCTGCACTCCCCAAAGCAGGCGAGGTGCAAGGAAGGGTCCTTTACCACTCACAATAAGAGTGGTTACTGTGCTTACAGATAGAAATGGTATCAGTGAAACCTCAGCAGAAGTCCCACCCAGAAAAACAGCAACATCAAATCCTTGCAACGCCATTTTCCCAGGACTGTTACCTCCCTCCAGGATGGTGGCTGCTTGGGGCTGGGTGATCAGGATAACACTGGAGCAGGATCTCAGCCTGGCTCTTGAGGCTCAGAAGAGGTTTGGGGACAGACAAAAGTCTCCTGCAAGTGGGTGGCAGTGACGCAGGGCAGAGCAGTGGTATTGCTGGTATGTCGAGCACCTTGTTTATTGTACCTCAGACGTGTCGCAACAGCGCTGGGTTGTGTAATGGTTTCCAGGAGATTTTCCTGCTTTCAGTTTTTGGAGCTCTCATTCCCAGTACTTAGTTTCTGCCAGAGGTGGGTTGTGGTAGAGAGAATGAGTTAAAATCAAACTCTGATTAGGTGGGGTTTTGTGTTGAGGTACCAAGTGTGTGATGGAGAGAGGGAGGAGATCTTTCTGAATTTTTTTTCTTCCTTCTCAAGTACTTACGGACATGGGGCAAAAGCTGGGTGCAGCTTCCTGTCTTGGTGGTCTGATGCTACTCCATTTCATCAAAATTGTAGGCCCTTGCATCAGGAATTTTGCCCACAGGGAATTAAATACTTCTTCCTAGTGCAAATAAGAGGTGGTATTTGACAAATGGCCTTTGGTTCCCACTGCAGGAGTCTGATGATCTTGTGATCCAGCTTGAGCATTTCCATGGCACTTCTGTGGCACTCCTCTTGCCCCTGCCAAGGCCCAGCCCTCCTCAACCAGGTTCTGGCACATTCCTCTCTGTCCCTTGGCACATGTGCAGTTTTCCTCTCCTTTCTCTCCGTGCTTGGGATTTGGAGAGTTTGCACCATGAAATGGGAGTCACCTCAGCCTCTGCAAGGTGCAAGAGCAGAGAGAGCTCTGCTCTCCCAGCATTCACGGTTTGGGGCTTGGATAAATCCTCCGAGTTGTCAGTCAGCAAAGACGAGCTCTTCATTCGGCACGGGTGACCCGGGAGTTTCAGAAGCTTAAAATATTGCACAACTTGGAGGAATTATCACTGGGAAAACTGCTGTAGCACCCCAGGGAAATTCAGAGCTCCACCACAAATGCAGAGGAATTCAAGCTTCTCCTTGAAGCGGCTGCAAGAATTTCTCAATTTGGCCATCTTTGTTTTCCAGAATCTCATTCGGCACATTGGCTGAAATCTTCCTGGCCTGGGTTATGCCCCCAGCTCCAGGGGTTTTTCTTGTTTTTTAAAATTAAATGCTGGCATGGTTATAAGGAGTAGAGGGAGCATCTTAAAATGGAAAATGTTGGGCAAGCCTGAATGGTTTTGGAGCATGCAGCACGGTGAGGGGAACCTCCTCGGTGGGGAGACTGGGTCCCTCGTGCTGCTGGCTGCTGTGCCCAGCTAGACTCAGCACGGATGGGCTCTGAGCGTGGGAGGATGCTCCTGTCCCCACTCCAAAAGGTACAGCAACTCCAAACCTGCTTCCCACTGTGTTTCTCTGCAGGGAGGTGCTGGGCAGCAGCTAAACGGGACCTCTCCAGCTCACTGCCATGTCCACCTCCTTTCACATCCGGACTTCAGCCCTCAAAGGATGAGTTGCACCATGTTGTTAAGCCCACAGCAAGGTCCCCCTCTGTGCTTCCCTTGCAAAGAATGAAATAACCTGGAAGCTGTTGGTCTCTGGAAGCAATTTAGCATGGGACGTGGCTATTAATTTAAATAGATTACAGAAATTTGAACTAAGCTGCATATAAATCTTCTGACCAGTTCTTTGGGCTTTGGTCTCTGTTGTTTACACTTTTTTTTTCTTTCTTCTTTTTTTTTTTTTTTGAATTGTGTTTTATTGATTCCTGAAGCTGTGATGTTCCGGTCAGAGCTCACTGCTTGGATGGCAAGCGGCTTCACTCTTCCACACATATTACCTTTCAGAGCTACTGTGAGTAGGACACAGATGTTGTTAGGTCTCAGGTAAAGCCATCAAAGGTGGACGTTCAATCAAGTTTGACATCATCTTCAACCTGAAGGCAAAGGGGTTGGTTTTGATTAGCAGCTCGCGGGGTTGAGCCTAACCCGTATCAGTGCTGCTGCTGCTACTTTACCTGAATGGCAAAACCACAGATGGTAATTATAACCATAAGTGCTTACAGATTTCCTAACAACAAAGATAATTTGTTTGCTCCATGCCTTGTTAGAAGGGGAATTTTGTTCTGGTGACTGGGTGGTTTGTGAATCAGTCGTTGCCCTTTCACCCCTCCATCCCCAGCTTGGCTGTTCCCCCCAGCTGCGGCCATTAGATGTTGATCCAACCAGAAGGGTCCCGCCGAGTCTGGTCTCTGCAGTGGCCACAGAGACGCCAGCCCAGTGCAAGGAGCGGTCCTGGCCTGGTGGGGAGTGGGATGCTGTGCTGACACCCATGGGATGCCCTGGGATGCTCGGCAGGGAAGGTCTTCCTTGCTAAAAGCCTCCTTTCCTCGTCCTATGCACATAACTTTCTAGGGCAATCGGGGTGAAAACTCGCTGTCAGGCTTCCCCTGACAGAGCTGAGCAGAGTAAAGCTCAGCTGCATCCCCTGTGCTCACCCCGGCGCCCCCACTGCCGTGGGGAATGACAAGACAGCATGTGAACAGCCAGGCTTGCACCTCCATTCTGGGAACCACTGCCAAAAACCGTGGTTCTCCTCCCTTCTGAAGGTGACCCAGCATCCGAAATCCTGGGAGGAAAATGGGGGGAGCTTGTCCCTGTTGATCCCTGACAGCCGGAGGTCTCTCTCCACCCTGTGGCCGCTCTCCGGCGCCGGGGACGGGTTACCTGTAAATTAAACCAGCTGGTGCCAGTGGCTCGCTGGCAGCCCTGGCCCATGTCCACAGCCATTCCTTAGGGCAGAAAGCCTATGGGTTCGGCTTGGACCCCGGCTTGGCAGCAACTGAGGGCAGCGTCTCGCCTGGCAGGCAGGCAGCAGATAACAGCTTTGATTCCTGGGTCTCACTTTAATTATAATGGAAGGACGCGGCTCGTTAAGTGCCCGCTTCGCTTTCCAGCGATCCCTCCCGGCTGCCAAGTGCGCTGGGCTAACAAAAGCATTCCTCTCCCCGCCGGGGCCGGCCGCAGCAGCCCGTATGGCGAGCAGACGGAGGGGATTAATGCACACAAGAACAGTCTGCCCGGCTCCCGGTCCCTGCACTCAACCCGAGACCTCTGAGCAGCCTCTCTGGGAGGAGAAGCTACCCTTGAAATGGAGAGCTCCTCCAAAAGACACCTTTACGCCTTTACATCAGCTCATCTCCGCCTCTCTGCCTGATACCAGCAGAATACCTGCAGGGTCTTGCCCCAGAATGTTTCTTCTCTCCCACAGCTCAGATCAGGTGATTTTTTTTTTCATGCCAATCGTACCTGGAGTTGTTCAAGACAGTGATATTGATCTTGTTCATATTTGTTGCCTTAATGAGTCACAAATTCTGTCTGTGAGCAGAGGTGGTTTGGAGGTGCCGGCTGGCTGCTGCTAACCTGCCTTTCTGGAAGGGTAGGAATTTCAGCAGATTTGGAGAACTGGTGTTTTCTTAGATTCCTAGAGGAAATTACACTAATTGCAACAACCCCCATGTGCCTGCAGCAAGCAGAAGCGATAGGATCTCCCCAAATGTCTGCTGCTGAAGCCTGTAACCTTCCTAACAGCCCTTCTCCCACCCTGCAGCACCAAAGGACCCGCGGCAGGTGATCTGCCAGACCCAAACACTTATGGCTGCTTTGAGGCTAAATTGTTCCTATGCTGGTTCATCTTTTGTCTGCGAATGGTACCCGGGGCTGAGCAGAGGTGTCAGCTCACCACATGGGCAGGGGACTCAGGCTGATCCTGGCTGTGGCCAAGATTTCCTTGTTTTGAAATGATTTTAAAATTCAGGCTACACAAATATCCGCACATAGGCACGGTGCATGGGGTCACAGCACAGTGCTAGTGTGGAATTAATATAAATGCTCTATGGGGTATGTCTAAACAATGGCCCCATATTAATCAAGCTTAATATTAATCAGCTTTCTCCTCCACTCAGATCTAGCGAAGTCCCCCCTCCAGACCTGGACATGGAGCTGGTTTGGGGATGCAGGCTGTTTCCGGAGCAGGACAGTGTGCTTCTCCCATCTCTCAGATGCTCCTCAATAGGCTTAATTTAAACATTAACTCCCAATTTGCCTCTGGGCTCAGGGCATGGAAAAAATTAGAGCAAAAGGAGAAATTTTTGAAAAGCTCTGAGTGAATAAAGCAGGGTTATAATAGAAATAGTTTTTGACCTTAATTATGGCTTCTAATGGAAATAGTTGTGCAACCTCAGCAGTGGGGTTTGGTATGTGCAGCAGATCTGAGCCGAGGATGGTGACGGGAGGACAACGAGGGCTCGGTAGCCTTGGCTTCTTTCTCGTGGTAGGCTCTCAGAGAGCTGGGCTGAGGCTGGCGGGGAAAATGTTCCTCACTTCCACCAGCCGCAGCATTGGATCACTCCATCCAGAGCTAAGGCTTTGCCCCATTTCTGCTTCAGACAAGAGTGTAGGTGGCCTCGAGTCCTTCATCAATGCTGGCAGAATGTGCAACCGGCACTCAGCACCTCCGGACAGGGGAGTGGGGAGAGCCTGTAATTCCCTGCTGGGATCAGCACAGCAAGTCCCAGCAAGGTGCAGCTCAGCTTGTCCTGCTCAGCTCTCCCCACAGGGCAGGGGGAAGCAGGCTGACTGCCTGCCCCTCTCAGCTCCTCCGGGAAAGTGATTCTCAGCTGTGAATACCGATACAATGAACTCCAGCGCTGTCCTTCGGGGATAAATGATGCCGGTGAGAGCAGAGATACTCGTTTGAAGGATCCAGATTGCAAAATAATGACACAGCATTTGCGAGGGGTGGGAGCAGGACGGGTTAATTACTGGAGAGGAAGCACATCACCTTTGGTGTAGGGTCAAACCTCCTCGCTCTGGAAATCTGCTGTTATTACCCCTGCTCTAACGGGTCACTTGGCACCGCCTGGGAGCAATGATGTGTGCTGCTAATGTGATTTAGAAACCTCTGTTTCGGGCGATAAATGGATGCTGGCCCTTCAAGGGGGCAGGGATTGCCTGGCTCACCTCTTTTCCTGCCACAAAGGCATCCAAGATCTCGGGGCAAAAGCCTTCCTTGTGGCTAGGGAAATTCAGGTGGGATGAGTGGTTGATTAGCATAGCTGCAGGGCTGGAGGACACCAGCCAAAACCACTGCCATCAGTGGGAAGCCTGGGATGATGGGAGATCCAGAGGGACTTGGAGAAGGTGTGACCTCCTCCTGTGCCTGCACACTGCCGGGACCAGTCATGGAAAGTGATGGTGACATCTTGCAAGGGACCGGTCTCCTTCATATCTGCAGTGGTGTCGGGGTAGGTGGGGAATGGCAGCCCCTCTTCCCCAGCGTGTTGTGCAGAGCTTCCTGTCACACTGTCCCCTTGCCAGACCTCAGCCAGCTTTAGGCTGTCCCCAGGAGGAGCAAAGTCACCTCCCAGAGATATCCATATGTCTCTTCTGGAAATGTGGGTTGATTCCCAGGCAAAAAGGAATGTGGGGTGCAGCAAGTGCCATCCAGCCTCCACGGTGTATCATCATGAATGTCCTCGTGGTGTGTATCCTAATTTCTGGCTGCCAGAAGTGATCTCAAAAGTGCAATCACGAGTAGGGACTGGGGCTGCAGCAGCTCCGTTTCACCTCCCAGGCTGAGAGTCAGTGACCTGCTGTATCCCAAAGGCAGCTCCTGTCTTATCAAGAACAGAGGGACCATGCTCCACTCCTGGACAGGAACCAAGGGCAAGGTCTCCCCAAAAACTCAGGGCCCAGCAGCCACTGCCAAGGCACATGTTTTCAACTCTCAGTTCTTGAAAACTCGGGGAAACCTGACCATTTTGGTCCTCCAAAGGGTGCTGGAAAACCCCAGCTTCAGTGTGGGGGTTGAGTTGTTTGGAAAATTCAGGCTTTATGCTGAAGATGCAAACATGTTAGTTCTCCTCCACTGCCCATGTCTCTGTGTAGGCTGCAGAAATAAAGCAAGTGTTTAACATGCAGGCATTTAACCCTTTCAGGATTCCGGTTTATTCACAGCATTAACTAACATAAAGAATTGTTCGGTGCGTTTTGACAGCTACTGTTTTAAAGTTCTTATCATAGTTATTTTTTATTTTATCACAGTTTTTGTATTGTGTGGTGAAGATTCGTCTCTATCCTTGCCTAGTTTATCTATAATTCTGGACGTTTTTACACTTAGGTTATAATTGACTTTTCCATGCTGCAGCAACTCAAACAATAACTATTAATATTCAGCGGTCTATAGTGATAAAGATTTCCATTTACTTTCTTTTACTTAACCGTGTGAATATACGACATCCTATCTCACACGGGTAATATTGAATTCATTCATATTTACTCTCCATTTTCCTGTATAACAATACTGAAAGAGTGAGCACTGTGGTTTTGGGGACATCTGACTCCCGCTCTCAGCTGGCCAGCCCTGCTCCCACAGAGGGGAGCTGGCACCTGCAGGTCCTGGTGAGGCTGTGATGCTGCCTGGCCATCACCCCTCAGGTCTTCCCAAGGCTGAGGAAGAAGGTGGAGCAGAGCACAAAGCACAGTACCTCAGCCTTCCTCCCCTCAGGAGCAGGACCCAGGTCCTGCTGCTGATGAGTATCATTTGTACCCAAGAAGCAGGTGCCTCACAAACCCAAAATGGTGTTAGAGGGCTGCAAGCTGAAAATGGGGATAACGCCTCAGTACCCTGCCCCAGGTATCCCACACAGTGTGGGGTAATGCCATAGAGGGATGGGTGTGCAGGGTAGATTGATGGTGGAAGGAGATAGGAGCTGGGCTGGGAAGGCAGAACAGTCCATTCTTTAAGGGGATTGTGCTGCAACACAGAACCAGGAGTCCCCTGTCCTGAGGGTTACAGTGTGACCTTACACAGGACTGGTGAGGGAGTCTGAGGACACACCAGGCTGATCTCCCATCCCTTTTTCTGCTGTAAAATGCACAGTGGCAAGTTGGCAGGGAGGCTCTGAACACCAGCACTGCAGCCAAGGCTCTGACCCACCCCTGTCACCACCAGCCATAGCAAAGGTATCCCGGCTCTATCTCGGGGACTTTTTCTGCTGCACAGCCTCCTTCTGTAGTGCAGACACCCCATGTCTGGGTGCTGCTGGGACCAGTGCCAGGCTGGAGAAGCAGCTGGAAGGGGAACTGGTAGGAAACCCCAAACACACTCACCCTGATGCTGGGCAGCAGCAGTTGAGCTGGCTCTCAGCAGAGAGGATGGGGTGGTGGGAGGGTGAGCTGTCCCTTACTGCTGGGGCTTGGGGATGGAGCTGTGTGCTTTTCCTTTCTATTGCCCCTCGAAGGCTGCATGCCTTCCCCCCAGCTGTGTGGGGCCCTGTGTGGGACCTTGCAGGGGCTGGCACCACCCCTCTGCCCAGGCTCCTGGCACACAGCTGGCACTGCGAGTGTGGGAAGCTCTGCGCCAGGGAGATGCCCTCTCCTCCCTTCGTCTCTCTAACGGAAGGTGGAGCAGGAACAGCAAAGCCAGCAGCAGGCAAGGTATTAACTGCAGCTGTGTCGAGCTGTTGTGACTGAGCTCTTCCTTGTAATTATGAAAAATGTCCTGCACAGGGGAGAAGTGGCAGAGCTGCTCCCCCCTGCTTGGAGAGAATGACTTTCCCAGGCAGCTTTCTTCCAAAAACGAGGGGCTCTTCATGCTCTCCGCCCCAGCCACCCACGGAGCTGGACTGTTCCCACCGGTGCTGTTGGTGAGCTGTTCCTGTGCTTCACGGCTAGTTAAGGGCTAGTGGGGTTAAACGGATAGTCCATTAATCTCGGCCCCACCGAGGTCAGAGCCGAGGGACACACATGCGGCTGGTGATTTATGGGCAGCCTGGGCCCGTGCCCCTCCTTGGGGCTGCTGCCAGAGCTGCCCAGCACGGTGGGCCCTTGCCAAGGCTGGCAGGAGAGACAGAGGGCCAGTGAGCTGTTCTGGCTGTGGCCAGTGCTGCTTCCACCCTGGCTCAGCCCTGGGAATAACTCACCTTGCAGAGAAGCCTCAGGAGCAGCGCTCCCCGTGACGAAGCTTACATCCCAGCCACCTCTACTGCCCTCCCTGCCTCAGTTTCCCCATCATTAGAAGAGACACAGCCTCTCCAGCCTCGCAGGACCCAATGCCCATCATACCCTGTGCGTTGCCCAACCCAGTGTGAGGGAGGGCTCTTTGCCACCGGAGCAGCCGTCTGCAGTGTGCAGCAGGTGGGATGGAGACAGGCAGCACTCCAGGGACACCGCAGCCACTGGGAGCTGGGGGCTGCCCCTGCGGCACGTGCAGAGATGGGATTCCCTCTTCTTTCATGTTCCTCTTGGCCTCTGATCAGAAGTGCACGCTATCTGCCTGCTGTTAGCCTGCCTGCTGCTCTCTGCCCCAGGAGCAATCACAGGGTGAATGAATAAACACAACAGCATTTAGCGAGATCTGAAAGGAGATGTGATGATAATTTCTTCCCTGCAAATTGTAGGCGCTCATGTTTTCAGCGTGCTGAAGGCAATTAGAGTGGAGCGGAGCTGGCAAGACCAGGGACAACGCTGGAGAACCTGCGACTATGGAGCCATAATAACAATTTAGATTCTATTTAGATACAAGTGGCTACAAGTCGCGTCTCAATATTGAATCAATTGACACAGACAAATGATTTAATACGGAGGTTTTTGCGGAAGAGAAAGGACAGGGACCAGCCTTTTAAAGGCACCCATGTGGGATGGGCATCAGGGACAGATCCAGAGCTTATGGCAGCATAGAGGGGAGACAGAAAGGGGTGATCCTGTGGGGAACAAATGCCTTTCGTCGCAGCTTTTGGCACTCTGGGCTGGCTTATGCTCGGCATCGATTGAGGAGGTATTTTTAGAGGCAGTCTGGTATTTGTTAACCTTCTTGTGCAGAGTGGAACTCACTTCTCAAAAGCATGTGTGCGCGCACGCGTGCGGGAGGCAGGAGAGATCCCGCCAGAGATAAAACGTAAGTAGCCAGCCCCAGCCAAAGGCCGGGCGCAGCTGTATAAATATGAGGTGGCCCCCCTCACCCCCCACCTCCTCACAGTCAGTGGGGCTGGTGACACTGGAGAATGCTTTGCTGTCATTAGTTAATTGAGCTGCCGATGTTAAGAAAAGGTTATGTATTTCTCCTGGTAGTTTTTCTTTGTAAAACTCTGACAGGGATCTCTTGCAATAGCAGTGGTAATGTCCCAGCTGGGGAGTCCAAGCAAATCTTCCCTATGGTGCAGATTTTTTTTCTTTTCTTTCCCTTCTTTTCATATTTTCCCTTCCATACGGAGGTTGCTCTGCGGAGGAGCAGAGAACCCCAAGCCACCCTGCACGCCTGCCTCCTGTAAGTGATACCCCTCACTGCTGCCCCATGCAGGGTCTCCTCACCAGCCTGGGGACCACCGGCAGCGTGGGCCCTCCACCCCCTTACCTGCTCCAGGGAACAGCCCAGGGGTCCACGCACAGTGTCTGTTGTCCCCTCTGCAGCTTGGTACAGAGTACTCGTGGGGAAAGGGGATTGGATCCCATCTCTGTTGCTGGAAGCACTGCAGAAGCATTGCAGTTTGCTCCTATGGAATCTGAGAGGCTTCACCAGATCGGACCCATGTGCATGGTGCTGTCAGAGGCGTCCCCGAGCATCCATGGCTTGCCTGATGCCATGAAACTCATTTCCTTGCAAGTATTGTTAATGCACACATCTTGAGAGCAAGTGCCAGAGACTTGGAAGAGTCTCCTTCCTCTGCCTTGGCTCCGAGTGGTTCTGCTGTGAGGTTTTCCCAGATGGAGATGAGTCTCGCCTGGGATGGCTGGGAACAGTGTGGCAGGCTGCTCTGCAGGTCGGGTATGGGAGGGAAACGGGAGTGCGGAGTCCTGGGAGCTGAGGCTCGAGCAGCCTGTGTCTGCTGCTGCCACCTCCAGCGCCCTGCTCTCGGCAGGGCAGAGCCCCTTGTGTTGCTACCGCAGCAGGAGCGGGTGTGAGCTGTCTGTAGGTGCGAGGATGCGTTTGTTAGGACCACAGAGAAGGTGCAATTCGTGCATAATAATCACTCGAACCCCCTGTGCTTGTGAAGCACCGCCCAGGTGTTCAGCTCTTCCTGGGGACAGCAGGACCTGCTTTGGTGATGATTCACCTTCCAGCTGCCGTCCCGGAGCAGCTCTCAGGCGTTCACATCCACATGAAACCGAGGGCTGTCATTATCCACCCCCGGAGCGCTGAGGCGGAGGAGCAGGCTGGGCGAGCTCCTGGCTGAGGTGGCTTCACCCACGGTGAGAGCAGCTCCAGCCGTGGAGTGCAGCGGGGCCCCGGGGCCGGCTGCCGTGGCCATCCCCACCCCTCGCAGCAGGAGCATCCGCCCCCATCCCGCCAGGACCCACCGCTCCTTAGGGAGGGGATGCGTCCTCCCACTGGGACCAAGAGGGGAAGGGCAGGGCATGGCAAGGCAGTGCGGAAGCCCTGAGCAAGCAGGATTTCACCCGCACTTCTCCCGTGGGGACCTTACACCAGTGCAGCACATCTTGCTACAGCTTTTGCTCAAACAGCTGCCTTCCACCTCCTTCAGGTTTCCACTGCGTCTGCCTAAGCCTCAGTGCTTTTATTCCCCAAAATATCTCTGTTCAGTACTCTCAGTTCCTGAACCAGGTGATGACTTGGCAATGAATCTGCCAGTGAGACAGACCTGCACCTGCCTAACAGCTGGCAAGCTGGCAAGTGCCCACCCGTGGCAAGCTCAGCTCAACCAGCACAACGTGCCCCTGTCCTTGCAGCCACCCTGGCCAAGCAGCAGAGCCTGCTGCCACAGAGCCTTGCAAAATACTTGCCATAAACCCAGTACTGAGGTGGAGGGAAACCCGTAAGAAGTGTCCAGGTGAAGCATGTTGGTGACGCACTGCCGTGCTCCCGCACAGCACCCTGGCATCGTGTCTCCACAGGATGAAATGTGACCCAGGCAGTCATCGAGTCAACATTGCTGGGGTCAGAGCCCAGCACAGCGGTGGCTGTGTCCATGGAGGAGGTCACTGACCCCAGCTTCCCACTGCTGCCTGTGGTGAAGAGGTCACCATGGCCCCCCCTGCCAGCACAGTGGTCACTGGCTGATCCTTAATTAATCCCAGGCAAAATTAATCAGTTGACATCCGACAGCTGAAGAGCGGATGGCAACCGCTCTGGGGCTGTGTCTCCTCTGTGCAGCAGCACTGGACCTGTCTGAGTGCCTCTGGCCCCGGTTCTGGGGGATACAATCAAGATTTCCTGGAATTGTGTCTGACGGTCTTCATTCCCAATAGAAAGATGCTTTCCCACTACTACAAAGCAAATCACTCCTGGGACCACAGCAGCAGCTATTTCAGTGACAGCACTGCATTCCCCTCATCATAGGGATGACCATGCCTTCCCATTTCCCACTACCTCACTCCCTCCTCCTGGCCCAGGTCTTTAATCCTTCCCCCACAGGCTCTGCCAGTTTGGATTTCTAATCACGGTCAGTGCATGCTGGAATTAATGATCTGATCCAATCGACATCCAGGAATCCGTAACGAGACTCTGCTTTAGATTAATCAGTCATTAGGCCAAAATGCCAACACAGTGCCTGAAAACTATTTGTCTTTCCTGCCGCGCTTTCTTTTTATTTCTTTCATTTTAAATTACTCCAAAGGGCTCAGTTCTTCCCTTTTTCCTTCTCAGGAGAGGGAGCAGTTTCCCTGGCAAGTGCCAGCCCCGGGTCCTGACCCTCTCCTGTCCCTTCCATACAGTCTTGGATGCCCTGGCTCTGCTTCCCTGCAGATTAGCTAATTTGGCATAAAAAAAGAGGAAAGTCAATCCTGACCTTAAATGCAACGACCAGGGGTTGTTTCAGAAGTGGGCACACACCTTGCTGGCACAAGAGCTGCCAGAGGGTGCCAAGGCTCCTGCTCCAGCCCTCGGCCATGCTTTGGCAGTCTCCAAGTGTGGGGGATGCTGCACAGCCATGGGGTCTGTGGGGTTCCCACCCGCAGAGATGATGGCAGTGCTGGCTGGGCTGGGATGTGGGGCACACACGGTGGATGCTGCTTCAGAGGCAAGAGGGAGAGCAGCAGGGGTCCAGTTTTGGTGACCTCATTCCTGCAAAGGATATTGGAAAACAGTAACAAGATCAGAAACAGACTGAGATACGTGGAAGGGCTGAGCTGCAAGACCTGCTTACCGTGAGAAATTTAAGGATCCCAATCAGTTGATCAAAGGAGAGGAGACCTGAGCTGCACCAGGGGAAGATATCTGATAGGAGAGGCTTCTCCAGCTTAGCAGGTAAAGCAGGATGCCACAGCTGGAGGTTTCAAAGGAGGAAAAAAAATTTAATTCAGGCACAAGTATTTATTTGGGAGAGGAATTATCTGCTGCAGCAAGGGAATGCTGCAGGTCCTTCAGGTGCAGGGTCCATAAATCTGTGGGTGTCACTCAAATGCTGAGGTCTAATTTCCTCCACACACTAAAGGAACTGATGGGGAGTTTCCTCTGCCACGTGCAATGCAGTGCTAATGCCTGTAGCCTCTGCTGGCTCTGAGACATGAATAAAACAAAAGCAGTTTCCAGCTCCTTCACGCGCACCTCTTTGGAGATGGAGGGGCCAGGAGCAAGGTTTGCAGTGCATTTTCATGGCTCAGCCTGGTCATATCCCCATCCCAGCACCCTCCTGCCAGAGAGCTGGGTAAATCTGATAAGTACCAGGGTTAGGCTTTATCCCACTTGAGTAATTTCTGAAAGATGACATTTTTAGCCAGACCTGCACCTTTCCCTGGGGAGCTGCAAATGAACCTCACTTAACTTACGGGGAATAGGTGCTGATCTGTCAAATGTTACCAGGAGTGCTGTGGTGAGCTGGGAGGGTGTGGGGTCACGCCAGGGAGAAAGGCTGGCTGTGCCCAGCATCCTGGGAGAGTGGCAGGAAAGCAGAGGGAATGCGCAGCCTGTTCTGGACCCCTGTCACCAGCTTAATTGCCTGATGCTGAGCATGGCTTAGCACTGCTTCTCCTCAGCTGCTTTAAAAAGTAGAGTTTTCTGCTCTGCGAGATCTAAGCATCCTTCAGGAGTGGGGCCGCAGGCAGGGATGCGGGTGGGCGCTCTCTCCTCAGGAGCTCTGGTGCTTCCCAGGGTGTTCCGTGTTCAGCACCAGGGTGAGGCATTGCCAGGACAGAGCCTTTGCCCCAGACCTCGAAGCTGAAGGTATCAGAGATGCCCTCGAGGGCAGCACTATGCAGCACAGCCATGGGCTGGACCCCCTCCAGAGGCAGCATGGGAGACATCCCATGGCCATCCATAATGACTTGGGGATGAGAGATGGGGATGTAACTGGCATAAACAGCATCCCTTCTGCGAGGCCCATCTCCCACTCCATACTTGTTCCATGGAATACCCACTCCCATCACCCCTGGGAGCCAGCCAGGCTGCAGAGAGGTAACCCCCAGAGCTGCCCTGCTCCCCTCAATCAGGAAAGCCCCCCTTTGCAGCATCAGCCCTGGCTCCCAGCCCGTATTTCCAGCCTCAGCAGTGAAGGCTGGGAGCAGGGGATGCCCCACTGTGTTGGTCACCCTGGGGGCCATCCCCTTCCCTCTGGCTGCTCTGAGGGGGATGAGGGAATGAAAGGTGCCTGGAGCTTATTCAGTCTTCTCACTGGAGGAGGGGAGTTTATTGGAAAACACCTGGAATCTATTAGGCCTGGAATATGGAGTCAAGGTTTTGCCGCCTGCAGGCAGCCCAAGTATAAATAGCGGCAAAGGGTTTGTTTTGACTACTTTAAATTGTGCAGGTTTCATGCCCTGAGAATTGGGAGTTTGAAGCTGCTCCTAACGTAATAATCCACCCGCTTCCCCCTCCTACCCCAGTGGCCAGGAATCTGCACCTTGTTCTCTTCTCCTTCTCATTCCTCTCTTTGTTTGACTATTTTCCCTATTTCCCATCTGTTTATCACAAACCTCCCTCTTCCTGGAGCCTTCGTGAGTCTCCAAGGAGGGGAGAGTTGGAAATGTTGTTGCACGCAGGGAAGTGGAGGGGAAAGTTTGGAGCTTTACAATGAAAACCAGAGATGGGGGGGAAAGAAGGAAACAAAACCAAGTGCCAAAACACTGGGACAGACCCTCTGTGTGATGGGGTGACCCACTGGTGATGGGGGACAGGTTTCCACCCAGGTGATGACATGAACATTGCCACTGCATCCTGGCTGGGAACAGAGCAGGAAGGCTTGGTGAGGAGCTGCTGCCCCACCACAGCCAACATCCTCTTCCATTCCCAGGGCTGCAGCAGCGTTGTTCCTGCTAATGCCATAGTAATAGAGTGGTATGAGGCTCCTAATGGAAATGCTACATCACTGCCAGCACAGAGTCCTCAGTCCCAGTACTAATGATTATTGCTACTGTCTCGTGCCGATGCCACCACGCTGATGTGTCTGGCAGTTCCAGGCAGAGACTGATGCACCCTCCACTCGAAGGAGTTGCTGTTCCAAATTAGACCATATATCTGTGAGGAAAAGGAGGAAGGGAGCTCCAAGGGCCGCAGGCTCACAGAGGAGACGACGTCTGTCACCATCACTACTGTGTGGAGCAAAGGGAAATCATGGCCACCGAGGTTCCCCAACCTGCTTCAGCCTTCCCCTGGCACAATGGCCCCTCAGCAACACCGTGTTCCTTGCCCAAAGTCAGCCCTCACATCCTGCACTTGGCGTGGTGCCTGGCTGAATTGCTCTCAAAATGTTTTGGCATCACCTGGTGCAAACAGAGCAGCACAAGAGACGGCGCACCAGGGCATTGTCACGGCATCACCCATCCAGTGTGACAGCACTGTGAGTGGAGCCTCTTCTGAGCACACCATGGTGGGACTTACGAGACCCTGGTGCTGAACCACGGCCCCTGACCTCTGAGGAGAAGTGCCCTGAGGGCTGGGGGCTGCCGCACACGACGGGTAGCAGCTCTTCCCCTGGCTTCAGAGCCATCTGTGCTGTAGACCTGAAAGTCAAACCCTGCTGACAAGCCAGCTGGGGTGTCCAAACGACTGCACGTGGTGCAATTTATTTTCCTACTTTTCCTTTTAATCATTGGTTTATTTCATTCATCTGGTGAGAAAACAGCCTTGAAAACCAAGGGTTTATGTCCAGGAAAGAGCTTACAGTGGCCAGGGTGACTGGGTGCACCGTAAGCACAGGTGTTGGCTTCTCAGCACCTCGTCACATGTGGCCAATGGCTGAAGTCACGCCTGGGGGCTTTGGGGTCCGGGAGCCCCAGCCTGGAGCCCAGTGGGGACTGGGGTCAGGCTGTCTGCAGACAATAACAAAATGCTAATCCACAGGAGTAACAGTGGCCACAAACCACCCAGAAGCATCGTGGTGCTGTGCACGCCTGTGCAGGGGCACAGGGAGCACCACCAGATCAACCAGTGTTGCTGTGGAGATGGAAACTGGGGTCTGTCACTTCAAAACATCCTGCCACGAGGCTCAGGCTCGCTGGGGGATTTTCCCAGGCTTGGTTTACCCCTTGTACACATTTCTGCTCTTCGTGCTCTTTGTCCTAATCTCATTTAAGAAACATATTTGAAAGAATGATGTTGGATGTGAGCTGGGAGCTGGAAGATGCTCACATTCCCTCTCAGTCTGTGAGCATCCGTGCCCATCACTGGAGACACGACTGTGCCCTGGACACAGCGTGTCCTGCTGCTGGGGTTTTCCCAGCTGGTGTTTGCCTGCAGTCATCCCATGGGTTGGCCTTGAGGTATGGGCACAGGGCTTCTGCGGCAGGCAGGGCTCAACAGCATCCTTCCCTGAGGCGCTGTGATCAAGGACAACGCTGTATCTTTGTGCCGGGAATGCCCATGGAGCCCAGACAAACTCAAGCCACAGGCTATCCCTTCCACACTGCCAGAACTCAGGCTTCACTCTACAGCTTCCCGAGCTGGCAGTGCTCCCAGCATCCCAGCCCCTCGCACGGACCCTCATGGCATGCGCCGATGGTTGCAGTGTGGGATGGCACCTTCCCTCACCCCTTTGTGCTGCCCAGCGCCCGGCATCGCTCCACCACCCGCCCATGTGCGCCTCAGGGTGCCCCGGAGCAGCGGAGCTTCCTGCACAGGACAGCTCTGCCGGTCACTCCCTTTTCTCTGGAGCAGTCTCTGCCGCTCACACCCGGGCTGAGCATCATGAGGCAGCCCCGCTGTGACCGGGCCATCGTGGGGAGGGGGACATTGCAGGCTGGGGTCCTGCACCCACCGTGACTGCGCACATGCTCAATCTTGTCTCCTTTCTCATGGAATTAGCGTGACACAATTAAAGCATCTCGTTAGACGGCATTATTTACTCCAAAGGAAGCGTGGGGCCGGCCGCGGGGAGCTGGCAGCTCGGCGTTTCGCACATCATTATGTTCCACTCACAGCTTTGAAGTCGGAGAGCCGAGGCAGCTCTGATTCCCTCGGCGGACTCCCGCGCGCCTGGGCGGAGGCGGTGGCAGGAGGGCCCCGGGGAAGTCGTGTGGCACCCGCGAGTTTCTTCTTGTCCTGGGTCCTCATCCTGCGAGCATCTCCTGAAGCCGTCGCCGCACGGTTTGGCACCACAGCGGGGCGGCTTTTGACCGCTCCCCAGGGCTGCAGCGATGGAGACGCCTCCACCCACTCCTCCAACATGTCCCTTTCCAGGCACCTGGATAGCCCCCCTTAACATGCCACCGGCTTGTGCAGAAGGTAAACAAGCCTCCAAAAGCCCTGGTGCTGCCCTATGCTTCATCCCTGGGAGCACTGGTGTGTTCTCCCCAGAGTGGCGGGCTGGGATGGGTGCACAGGGAGACCAGGGCTCCTTTGATGCCGCGGGTTTATTTACAAATGACGTGCGACATCCTGTTCCTCTTGGCGCAGTGGGAATTGAGCAGCGGAGGCTGTGGGTTCGCTCAGCCTGCCAGGCCTCCCCAGGCAGCACTGAACCCAAATGCTCCTTCACCTTTTCTTCTTCTCAGGACTTATTCCACCCCTTTTTCGATCTTCCTTTGCCTTTGCTGCTTCTCCTTTTCTTTTTTCAGTGTGACTTACTGCTCTGTGCTGGCAGCATGAATCCTTTTATCCCTCCGTGCCCACGCAGCGGGGCTGGAGGAAGCTGCCTGGGCAGATGGGTCATCTCCAAGGTTAAGCAGCATCTCGGCGTCGCTCCTAGGCACCATTTGCCTCCATCCTCGCTCTCATGTTGGAGGATCTGCCAGCGTGGCTGGCTCTGTCCCGGCTGCAGGGATTTCACCAATCTTTTCTTTTAATAGGACTAGGGGAAAAAACAACCAAACTGAAACAAAATGTTGTTTTCACACCTCTTTAACCAGCCGGCTCATCCTTTCTGCTAGGCACTGGCTGCGGGTTGCCTTCCCCGCGGCATTCCTGCCTGGCGTGGGTCCCAGCCAAGGCTGGGCTCCCGTGCTCCCGCGGTGACCGGCGGAGCTGCCAGCGGCAGGCGGGAGGGTCAGAGCAAGGAGGCAGCAGCACACCACGGGAGCAGAGCATAGCAGGGCGGGCACCTCTCTCCTGGGGTGCCCCGAGGGTCCCACCCTTCCACGGGGACCCTCAGCAGGTTCCTTGAAGCGGCTTCAGCGCCGGCGGACCCTTGCGGGTTTCCACCAGCCACCGCGCCTGAGCCGCCGCTGCCAAATGTTTGGGGGAGAGGAGCCAAGTCAGGCAGTCGGGAGATAAATCTGAGCTCTCTCTGGCTGCACTGGGACTTTGCTCAGGATTAATTGGAGGCAGCGGTTCTCCTCCTGCTCCTCTCCCCCCCACAGGGCCGGGGCAGCCGAGCTGGCAGCCCGGGCTGGCCCAGCTCCTCGCGGGAAGCTGCTGACATGTTTTCAGCATGAGGAAGGTGCGTGTGTGTTTGAGCTCAGGCGCAATCACTTGTGGCGGTGGGAGGAGGCGAGGGATGTACTAAACTATGAATGAGAGCAGATCGGAGACGTTCCCTGCAACCCTGACAGACTCCCTCCCTGAAATATTTAGAGGTGCTTGCAAGATGTTGGTAGATCTGGCTGCTCAAGGGATTGTGGGTTTTTTTCTGAACAAAAGCCTGGCGTCCACCTGAAGTTAAAGCTAATCTAAACAATAGGGGAAAATAAACATCAGGATGTAAAAGACGGACAACAGCCACAGCAATAAAAAAGCTGGAGTGGAAAAGGAGAGTGGGAATTGCCAGCGGCTGGTTTATTAGCCACACCGCACCAAAAACATCTGACGCATGATACAAGATGCAAAACACAGCCTTAGTGCAGCAGGATAAGGCACAGGGAGATGTCAGTGCTTGTCATCCCAGAGCACTGCAACCCCGCTCCGTGCAGCCTGAATTAATCAGTCTGCCAGGAGCAGCCTTGCTTTGACCTCTGCCCTCCCCTCTGCCCTCCCCAGCAGCCGAGAATCTGGGAGTTAAACACGATTTAAGCTCTACCTCTTCCCAAATGCAAAGCCTGGACTGACTGCAACCATCCTGAGCTTCTGGCAACCCCCCGCTGCAAATGCCGACCGAAGGCTTCAGTACCGAGGGTGCCAGCACGCATCCAGCGGTCGCAGCCCGTGGCCGCCCAGCATCCTCCTCCGGCGTGTTATGGCGAGGATGTAATTTCTAAAATAACACGTTACTCTTGCTTAATTATCCCACTTTATAGAAGTCACTTCCGGCGCCAAGCTCGAGTTATGAGATGCATTTCTGAGCCGTTGTCTGGGTGCCAGGAAAGAAGAAAAAGAGAGAGTCAGAGTTATGATTGTTATTGGAGTGTTTTATTTTGGTTTTTAGATGTCTGGATTTCTGTTATAAAATGTATGAACTGCAAAAGAACTGAAATCTTTATGCTTACAATATTAGTTTCTCATTTCTAGACTGAAATGCTTATGGCTTTTCTTAATTCTCTTGGAAATATTCTGTGTGTTTATTTTTTTCCCCAATATGTTTATGTAACTTCCTCTGGAAGCTCAATTTTTAGTTAATTAACTTTTTTGCCCAGAAATTCCTTAGCTTGGTTTCTTTTATTAATAAACCTGGCATTTCCAGTTAAGAACATAGGTGCGCCTCTGCTTCCCTTGGATTCCACCAGCTCAAATAGATTGCCTGAAGGGTTTTTGCTTTCCTCTGAGCAGACCCAGCCCAGACAGAGCTTCAAAGATACTCAAGCAGCCACAGGAGGTGCAAGTCCTCCATGGTCCGGTGTGATCGGAGTCAGCATAGCCACGGGGGCAGCAGGCAGGAGGAGCGGGTGCCATTACATGGTGATGATTTGGCAGCACCAAAAGCTGCTCAGACAGGAATCTGGGGGTCAAAGGATACTGGGGACCGAGCTGGCAGTCTGAGGTCTGTCCCATGTTCATCTCTGTGGATGCAGCATGAGGCAGAGGGGGAAAAGGGGTGCCTGGAGAATGCAGCTTGCCCCAGGTCCTCCTCCCAAATGGCATCACTGAGTCAGCCGGGCTCTCCCCACCTCCTTCTACTTTGCACGTCCCTGTAAGTGTCTAACACCTTTTCACTGTAATGTCATCTGAAGATTTAATTAAGGTGCTGTTTGTTCCCTCTCCCAGATAATTAATTGAAGGTGTTAGATAAAACCAGGCCTAACACCAATCCTTGCTGGGTCTGAACAGCACCTTCCAGCTCAAGATATTATTGTTCCCTTTTGTTTCAGATCCTTCTGCTTGTTCTCAGCCCCTGTGAAAAGGCTTATATCCAAACCAATTTGAATTAATTTTTCAAGCAAGATACCACAAGACCAAGATACTATTAAAGGCTTTGCTAGAAATCAGGGTTCATTAGAACACACCCGGCTGCCGTTCCCTCCCCTGCGCATTCTGCCCTTCAATAAAAAGACAAAAGACAAAAAGAGTTTTACCTGCCAGGGCTTTGGTGTTTAAGCCAAAGGACGTGCGTGGCTGTAGGGAAGCTGATCCCTCACATGCCACAGCAATGAGAAGGCTTTTGGTGGTGACCTTGTATGTCCTCAGCAATGCTGAGCCTGACACAGCCCAGGGCTGGTCCTGGCAGTGGGGGCTCCCTGGGGTGATGTCCAGTGATGTGGGGATGTGGGGATTTGGGGATGTGGGGATGCTGACGTTTCCTTGGGCAGTGAAAACCCAGCCTCCATGTGTGCTGCCCTGTTCCCATCACTCATGGCTGCAGTCAAGGCTGGGACCCAATTCTGACGCTTTTCAACTTGTTGAGCAAACTGCACAGGCTCCTCCAAGGTGACATGGACATCACATGTAACCACCAGCAGTTCCCTGGTCACAAAGGCCCCTGCATTTCTCCTTTCCTTTCACCAGCTAGTCCCAGAGATCAGGGCAAACCAAACCTGACCAGCTGCAGCAGCAATGCTGGGCTCTGGGAACGTGTCTGTGATGGCAGGCAGTGCTCTGTGCATGGCCAAGGGATTTCTCCTTGGAGATGTGAGGAGAGCCCAGTGCAGCCACCCCACTGAGCATTTCCCTCGGCTCAGCACCATTCCCTTTCTCTTCAAGTCAGTTTTTCTCCCACACTGGAAAGGACCCTTAAAAATGATCAAAGGAGCCAGAAAGCCTTTGCAATTTCTCCTTGAAATGGAATTTTATAAAGTAAGAAGAATCCCACACTTGTTATTTAAAAAGAGGACTCTTTCAGCAATGGGGATTTTGTAATGAGTCAATTTGAACATGTTCTTGCTGACCGCCTGGGTGCCTTTACCCTCATCTCAGTGTGAGATTTTTAGTGCAATTAGTAGAAAGTGTTCAACAGAAAATGTACTCTCAGCACAGGGCCCCCTGGTTTGCTGTGCTGCCTGCACCTTGCAGCCCACACGGGAAGATGGATGATGTCTGAAGGGGTTCGGTCCCTGTTTCTTGCCTCTCTCCACCAAGATGAGGTTCACAGCATCAGCACACTGCTGGACTGTGCTGCTCCAGTACCTGCAAAGAGTGGCAGCACGCAGGGCAGAGTGGGGCTGGGAGAGGGTGCCTGGCCTGTCCTGATAACCAGGAGGGAGCAGCTTGGAAGACTCGTGTCTGAGGTCACTTTCAATTCGAACAACTGGCAGAGCTGACAGGAAAATGACAAGAATCCCTGTTTTCGGTGCTGATGTATTCCAGCCATGCCCACAGCCTGCTTCTGCTGTCAGAGAAAATGCAAACCACCCTTCCCAGCTCCCCGAACCACTGCCAGGAGGCCCAGGGTATTCTCCCATCCCAGCTAATGTCACTCGCACACTGCATTTAAATGGAACCCTTTCTGTCTCCTTAACAAGAATGGCACGGCTTTGCTTATTGCCTATTAACTTGAGAGGTGAACACATCGGCTGGCAGAATCAGAAACATTTACCATGAAAAAGAAAAGCTGAAATCCCATTTTCTTCCTGCAGCTTAGTGGGAAACGGCCTGTCAGGGCCAGGCAGGGCTGTGAGTAGCTGCGTTCCTTAGGTGCCTCCCCCACAGACAGCACTTCCCAGCCATACTGGAGGCTCCCACTGGAGGCTCTCCAGGAAGGACAAGCACCTCAGTGTGCCAGAGCTAAGCGACAAAGGGATAAACTGCTCCACATCTTCCCAGTTTCCACCCCCGGTGCTCCCTTCCATCCACTGGTACCCCCACCCGTGCATCCCCCCTCTTCTGAGGACAATGGCACCACGCAGTCAAAGCCGGAGAAGGTCACACAACTGTCCAGGGACAACGACACAGGGGACCTCTGTTCCTTTCCCTCTTCTCCAATCACAGCCCGTTAGTTCTGGGGATTTGGGTTTCCATTAGTGCCTGTTTGGTGGCCTTTCTCCTTTACACTGGCATTTCCACGGCTGCTTAACTTCAGTGCATTTCATTAGCACAGAGGTTTCTGTCGATATTAGAAAGTCACTGTAATCATCAGGGGGATTTGCATGGCTGTTAGCCCAGGAGCTTCACTGTTTGCAAGTATTTTCAGCAGCATTTTTGCAGAAAAAGGTGCCTTTGACATGCACCCTGTTGGCGGAGACTCCGTACCCCTGTGTCCCACCCTGCACTAGTGCGCTGCACTCCCAGCAGAGGAAAGGTAGTGGTGAAGGTGCCAGCCCCAGCCAGGAGCTGAACATGCTCACCAGGATGCCCATTCATACTGGGATGTCCTTGCCCCTTAAAATGCTTCTGGGATGCCCAGCAGGATGCCCATGCCCACCAGTGTATCTGTACACACACCGTGGTAATGACACCCCCGTCACCAAGCACTGTTGCCCCTTCCCTGCCTTGGAGCATTCAGCCAGGTCATCCTCCCTCTGATCCATCGCTGTCACCCATCTCCTTCCCCCAGCACCCATTTTGTCCTCATCCCTGCTTCCCTTGGCTGACATTTTGTGAGCTGCAGGGATGGGAGGACAGATGCAGGGTGGTGGGGACATGGCAGGGGCAGGGCAGTGGGACAGTGGAGATGGCCTCCCCTTCCTTTCCGCTTCCCTGCTCACTTTGGGGCCGGCCAGCCTTTGGCGGACAGTGCAGTTCTGTTTTGCATCACTGCTTTGAAAAGCCCTTGGAGAGAGTGGTGATTTATGAGAGGTTTCTTGTACAAGGGGAAAGAAACCTCTGACCAGACCCAACTGAAATCCACACTGCTTCATTTTCTGTGGAATCAGGATTTTACCCCTATCTGAGGATTTTGCTTCTTTCCAAGAAAAACAGCCAGTGACTTTCTCATAAACAGCCATGCTCTCTCCCTTTTCAAAAGCCAGGCTGGCTGGGAAGGGCTCCTTTCCCTGCCGGCCTGCATGTCCCGGTCCTCACTCCTCCACACCGGAGCCCTGCGGTTCACAAATCACCGCGTTTCCGACCAGTGCCGAAGCGAGAACATCTGCTGGGAAAGTCAACAGTAATTAATTGGCTTTTAACTGGGAGATAGAGAAGCAGGAGAGAAGCACAGCCCCCTTTAATGAGAATAAAAGGTGTTTAAGTTTAGAGGAGTGCAGAGGCGCCCCGGTTACTTTGTAATGTGATAAGGGGCTGGGAATTTAAACCAGAAATGGAGGGGCTAAGGGGGAGAGGGGGGGTTGCGGGTGCTCCGGCAAACTGGTGGAGCCTGGAAGGGAGATGGTGCCGAAGAGCTGCGGTTCCTGCAGCAAAGGGGCTCCAGGTGGCAGCAAGAGCGGGTCAGCCCCTGCCTTGCCCCCAGCTGTTGCAGGCGGGGTGCTGAGCGTGCGGGGCTCAGGGGCTGCCGGCAGCCAGGTGATGCTGGAGCGGGACCGGAGGTGCTAAAGGGCAGTGAGGGCAGGGCTGAGGAAGGAATGCTAGAGGTGGCGGCAGCAGTGTCAGCATCTCCTGTGTGTGACAGAGCCGGCGTGGCTTGTCTGTGTGAGACCAGGTTTGCCGGGACTGTGTGGCTGGGCTGGGGGTGGCTCGGCAGAAAACCCCTCGCTGGCTTGGGGAGCTGAGTGTGGGTGCAAGGAATGTGCCCGGAATTTGACTTGGCTGAGCTGGAGAAGAGTCGCTGTGAGCTGCTGGAAGCAGAGACCTTGGCACTCTGGTAAAAATAGCACAGGGAGAGATGGAGGAGAAGGCAGCAAGGGGAAGGAAGGAGAAAGATGTGATGCTGGAGGTGATGGGGCTTGGGGGTGGAGGTGAAAAAAGCCATGAGGGCCTGGAGGGAGAGGCAAAAACTGCATCCAGGGATTGCTCTGTTTGATCTGCATGGGCTGTGGTTAAACAGTGGTGGGAAAAGGGCACTGAGGTAGTAGCAGTCTTGGGGAAAAGGGGGACAGCTCCTTGTGGGAGAAAAAAAAATACCAAAGGCAGCCGCAGGTGGATAATTACAATTATGATATGTAAGTGTTAGTGCAATATACCCTCTGCAAAGGGATGGCACTGAAGCTGTGAGGGACAGGCTAGTGTAGGAAGAAGCTCAGTTAATTAGTTAAGCAGAGCTCTTTAGGAAGTGTTTCCTCAATTGCTTTTTTCACCCCTTTATTTCCGTAACTACCAAATGGTTTGTTGCTCATCCTTATGGTGAAATCTTCCCTGAGCCTGCCAAGGGAGGCTGCTCTGTGAGGAGCAAAAGGAGGAAAACCAAAGAGTTCTGCTGTGGATAGGAACATTCATGCAAAAGATTTTTAATTTCTTTGAAAAGCCTGGTGGCTTTTTTTCTTTTTTTTTTTTTCTGATGCTGAACCTTGGAAATTCCTATGTATTTAAATCCCCTCACCATCACCCCATCTCACTTTTCCTGCTGGGGTCTGTCCCAGTGTGCCCCTTGAGCTGTCCCTGAACAGGAGGGGTGTGAGGTCCTGGCACCCCCAAAGCAGCCCTGAGCCCCCAGCACTGCCAGCACTCAGGGCTGCCATAGCCCTGCCAGGGAAGCAGAGGGAGAGCATTACCCAGCTTCGCACAGGGGAAATGATATAATTGGAGCTGTTTGGATTTAGAAATTAAAATAATTTGAGTTAGCTCGGAAAGGTTCATGCAACGTCAGCTTCCATCAGGCGGATGAGAAGCAGAAGTGCCCCGGGAGTGAGCACTCTGACAGCTCTCCCAAATAACACCCGTTCTGCTGGGACTCCTTTGATTTGCCCTGCCCTGTTTGGGGTGATGGCAGGAGGGAGTTTCCTCCCACGCTGGGGAAATCTTTGTGCCCTTTCCCAGAGTGGAGATGTCATCTCTCATGTGCCCATTTACCCCTGGCCGTGCCACAGGGGAGAGCTGCAATCCCAGCTCCCTGGAGCCAAGGGAGTATCTTTCTCCTGGCCCCCAGAACCACCCTTTCTGCACCAAAACCTTCAGGAAAGGCAGCAATCAGTGTCCTCCTTGTGCTGCAAAAGCCTGGCTAAACCCTGCCATGCCACTGGTGATTTTGAGGGACCCCAAAACCTTTCAGAGCACTGAGAATGCAGGACAGATGCATTGAGAAATCCCACTTAATCTGCTGCTTCCAGCCTCCTCCTGCTCCAGGGTTGTCTCCCAGGTCTACCCCACCACCTACATCGAGGACACCTTCTCCCTGAGGTCCCTGCATCCTTCCAGGCTCATCACTCGTCCGGTTCCACCTGTGCTTCAAACCTTCCCAGTTCCTGTTGTGTTATTGCTGTTTGCAGCGTGACCTAATTAAGCATCATCTGCAAATGCAATTACTTTGCCATTTATCTTCTCCATCGTTAATGTTCATCCCAAAGCAGACCAAACTTAGTGCTGGTTCCTCCACCGGCCACTGCGCCGTGTGGGCTCCTAAGCCAGCCTTCCTTTGTAACCAGTTAATTCCTCCAGGAATTGTCTACGAGACACAGGATGAAATGCTGTGTGTCCTGCCAGCCTTTATCCACCAGTCCTTGCCTCCAGAGAGGGTGCAAAGCCCTGTAAAATACCAACCGGCTTTGACCGCCCTAGTTTGTCCTTTAATAAATTCATCCTTGGCATTGCTCGTGGCTTTGCTCTCCTTCGGGAGCATCAAATGCCTCTTCCTTAATCCCCAATTTTTTTGGCATTCCTTGCCTGGCAGATGAAACAAATTTCCTGGCTGCTAATTGTCAGTCTCCTTTTCCAGTCTCTTCCTTTTATTTTTCTTTTAAATTTTGCTTTGTGTTTATTTCCTTCCCTGACAGTTCCCACCACCCCCCCCCCTCAGGTCCTTCACTGATTTGTTACGCCAGCTCGGAATTTGGCCGGCTGCAATTTTATTTTTGGTGCTGGTGGTGGGTTTTAAAGTGGTGGAGGCTCACTAAGTCCGCTAGTGAATTCCCTTAATAATTCAGAATGCGTGTTGTTCACCCTGGCTGATTTGTGCACGTTGGGCTTGTCAGGGCTTCCCTTACGTGCTTTTTATCAGTAAGTGTATTTACAAGGTCTTCATTAGTTCCTAATTGACCATGCCTCTTCTCTTTAGTTATCGCCTTAAAGCACAATTTAAAAAAGCAATTCGGCAACAGCCATTTTAAAGCTCTTCACTCCTTCCCGTCCCTCTCTCATTTATTATTATCCTTCTGTCTCTCTAGTGCTTCTTTTCCCCAGTGTCTTTAAAAGCCCTTCATATTCCCTGGAACATTCTGTAAATTCCAGCTTATTCTATTGGTCAGCTGCTATCCCTGTGGCTTCACTCCCTTCATTGCCCTGCTTTTGGTGCTTCCCCACTCCTCACTGACCATATTTATTCCGGGATTTCTCAGCCCCAACCCACCCCAGGATGAGGTGTTTGGCAGAGGGATTTCTTACTCCATCCATGGGCATTAGGGAATGAGGACTGATGCCATCTCTTCCGGTGTCCCGTGCTCCCACCTTGCATCTCCTCCTGGTCCCACCGGCCATGGGGCTAATCCTTTCCCAGCTGTCCTCTCACTTCTGTAATTCACTGCAGCAATTCCTTCTGTCCACCAGCTCCAAGGCCAGTCACACGTTGTGCAAAACCCAGCACCTTCATCTGTGGCTTTTGGGTTTTTCCAGTGCTACATTCCCTGAACCTCCCTCATCCCCTTCCTCATGCTATGCCATGTCCATTGCTGGTCTCTAATTTCTCTCTCCTCCTGCTGCACCATAATTTTGCAGGCTGGGGGGCTGGAACTAAACAAGTATTCCCCTGATTTTTTCGTACATTCATAGGCTTTAAGGCCAGGAGAAACTCTTAGCTCACTTAGCCCAACCTCCTGCCTATTACAGGCCATTACACCTCATCCAGTTATCCCTGTAGCGAGCTCCATCATCTGTTTGGTTGAAGTGTGTCCTTTTGGAAAGGCCCCCAGTCTGGATGCGAAGACAGCTTTATATAATAGTATTTTCTATCCCGTCCTTTATATATTCTATAATGTTTTATTTGGGTTTTGAATGCTGCTGCATTATGCATAGACGCATTTGGGGGAATATCTGCAGTGATATTCAGGCATTTTCTTTTCCACCTCAGCTGCGTTCAAACCATTTGCTGTGCACATGAATAGTCCAGGACATCCCCATGCCAGGCACTGGGAAAGCAGCGCTGTCCCCTGCAGCGGGACCCAGCCATGACAGGGGCCTCATTGTGCCCTGCACCATGGTCACTGCCCTACATTAACCCACCCCAAAGAGTTTGCAAGTTTTCATTGCTTTAACTCTGACTTCCCAGCCCTGAGGAAGACAAGCCTGGTTCTGGTGGAGATCTCCAGGCACCCCATGGTTTAATGTTTTCTTTCTCTTTTCTCTTTGAAAACTGGTCTTTTTTTTTTTCCCCTGTGTTTTGTCTTCTGTGGCTTATGTTCCTTGACATGTTGGCTGGTTTTGATCTTTTTTCTCTTTCTGCATTGCAAAATTGTCAGCTGTGTAACCTAGAAACGGGGCTGGCTGAATGATGCGTTTGCAAATAATGTTTGTTAGAAGTTTATCTCTCTCTAGTTTGTGAATCATGCCTGCCCCAAACCTGGTTTCAGAGGAAGTGCTTGTAAGTTTCCACCAGCCAAGTGGGGAAAACAGGGATTGCTCCCAGTTCCCACATTGATTTCCTCCAGGACTTGGCGCGAATCTCATCATCATCCTCCTCCACAGCACTCCTGCCTTTCCAAGCCAAATACAGATGTGTCCCATTCCCTTTTCCTTTGGGTTTTTTAGCAGGAGAGCCACAGACTGGCAGTCTGCTTTCTGCATTGCACCTCTGGAGCCTGAAGGCACAAATTCACATGGGCACCACTCTTCTGCAGGTCACTAATGCCCAGCTCTCCTGATCCCACAGCAGTATTGGCCACTTAGAGCACATGACAGCTGAGCCCCTATCTTAAAATGATCCTTGGGAGCTCAGCATGGAGCCAGGCACCTTCTCCACTCCCACTACTGGTGTTTGGGGTAGAAGACACTCCTGGTAGCTTTTCCTTTGGGTTTTCCTTCTGTATCTCAGTTTTTCCCTTGGCTCCTTTTCAAGGATTTTCAAAGCCACCAGCTTTGCCACTGCAAGGCCGATGTGTGCTATGCAACCTGCCCAGTGCTCCCAGGCAGCTCCCATCCATCTCCTCTCTCCTCATGGCAGTATCTTGCTGCAAAGCTGCTAATAGATTTGGGCTGCAGCCCTTGCTCCAGCCATCCCGCTTCCCTCCCCTCATCCACAGAGACAATGGTGGCATTCTTGTCCTCTTCTCCTGCAGCACACACCATCAGCAGCCTCTGCCTTGTGCTAGGTATGCAGTCCCAGGTGTTTCTGACAAAGCCAGAGTACCTCCATGTCCATCCTCATTTAATTTAAACACCGACAAATTCTCCTGGCCACGGTGTTCATCTGTCTCATAAGCTGTCCAGTTCCTGCAGCCACCCCACAACTCTCCCTGGCTGTGCACTTAACATGTCCCTGGGTTGGCTGAGCATTGGAGCTGGCTGGCTGTATTTACTTTTCTTGCAGCTGGCTCTGGTTTTCCAAGCAGGCATCCACCTGCACCCTGCTGTCTGCTTGCTCCTGGTAGCTCCAGCCTCTTCAGTTAGGTCACGAGTTTCTAATTGCAAATAGCATTCCTGTGCCTTTCGTGGGATGTAATGGTGAGGACATGCTGTGGGCAACAGCCAGTGGCACCTTGGCAGTGCTGCTGCCTGTCCTCAACCCCACCTTTGAGAAAACTCCAATATGCAAACCCCTGGGTGGAGGAACACGGTTTCCTTTTCTGTGCTTCCTCACATCTGCCCACCAAAGCCACACTCCCTGCCAGGGGTAAGGGGCAGGAGGCCATTCTGTCCCTCTGGGGCTGTGTAGCCCCCTCACCACTCAAAAATAGCTCTGCCCCTCTCCACATCATCCCCACTTGGCTCTGTGGGTAATGCTCGCATCTCAGTCAACACTTCATACTTCAAGTGCTCACCCTTCACTTGTTGGAGCCTGTTAATCTTGGCAATTAGCTGTTGCTCTGATGCAATTTTCATGCACACTGTCCCTCTCCCAAATCCCTCTAAGACCCCCTCAGAGCGTGTTCCTGTGCTGCTGCAGCTGCCTCCTTGGCTCCACACCAGCCTTTGCCGGCAGAGCCCGAGCACCGTGGGGAAGCCAGGCATTTATTTAGGTGTTATGTGCACTTAGACGCCTGCTCCCTGACATTGCGTTCTGCAAATCTGACAAGAGCAGTATGTTGCCCTTCTACCTCTGCCCTCTCATCCTGCTGGGAAGAGGGGAGAGCCGAATGTCTCCTTTCAGTCTGCGCAGCCCGAAGGCCTGATAAAGATTCAGGGTGAGCTATCGCTGGAATGAGGAGCAGGGAGAAATCCGAGCTGCATAATTAGGTACTTTGGGAACTGTATCAAAATGCAGCTGACTATAGATTTCTGTACAGTACGTGCTCTTCTGCATTGACTCCTGCTCCTTCTTCCACTAACGCACCGGGAGGGGGTGAGAAGCCCCTTGCCCAGGCCCCTGGAGATGGAGCTCAGCGTGATCCCATGAAAAAGCTGAGCAAGAAGTTGGAGGTGAAGGGCAGGTTGGATGTGGCTTGGAGCCTGGAGTGAGGAAACTTCATATGCTTGCTTCCCAGCATGCTGTGGGCTGTGACTTTGAACCCTCTCTGTAAATAACTGGGGTTCATGGAGGGACTGTCCGGTGCCACCATCAATGTCTATTCCTGGCAGGAATAGCCCACAGGACCTAGCTAATGGCTTAGGTTAAAAATATGTAATTGCTTAAACTGGTCAAAAATTGCAGTGTGTTTTCCCTCTCAAATCAAGACAAAGTTGAAATATCAAAAATGTTCACAGAATGGGAACAAAAAAGAGATTAGGAAATGTCAGACTTCACCGCCGACATTTTTGATGGAAATACTTTGACATTTGCAAACTCAAATGTTTAGTTTGTCAAACCAGATGGAAATGTCACACCAAGACAAGTTGAAACATTAATCTGTCTGCTCACGGGAAGCTGCGATCTCCCATGGGACCCCCTTCCCAGCTGCCCCCCAGGGTCCCAAGAGCTATCTGTGCCCTCCAGCAGAGCAGGGCTGGGGTATATCCCTCTGGATTGAAAGCTCCACTGTGGCTGGGCAGGCAATAACATCCAGAACCTTGGTGGAGGAAGGCCATCCATGGGGATGGGAAGGAAACGGCAGATTTGGTATTAAGATACTAATCCAAGAGACAGAAAACCACATCCCTCTCACCTGCTTCGGTACAGATTTCACTGTGGATTTGGGCAAGCCAACCCTGCTGTGTCGTGGTTTCCCCTCTGTAAACTGGAGTCATAACTCTTCCCTTCTTCAGCTGGAGGTTTCAGGCTTAAATCTGTTACTGTTTGTGAAGTGCTCGGATGTCAGTAATGGGGGTCCTGTAAGCACTGGAGAGAGCTGTGCCGGCGGGTTGGAGATGGCATTACGTGATACACGGTGCAGGGCTGCTGCAAGCCCGGCAGCACTAAATCCTTACTGTGGGAGCAACATCTGAAGTGCAGAAGTGAACCATGAAGTGAAAGTACATGGCATAGTGGGGACTTAGGAGCATGACTGGACTCGCAGCTCAGGACTGGGTTTGTCTGGGAGAAGGGAGTTCAGGAGCCATCAGCATCCCATGGCCATCAGGGGCTGGTGTGCCCCAGTTGTGAGGGTGAGTGTAATCCTGGTGAGAGCTGGGGTTTGGCCATCCCACCCACCACCACCTCAGTACTTCGTTTGGTTTTTTTTTTTAACCTTCCCTTATGCTGGTTGCAGGAAGAGTTTGAGGAGAAAAGGCAGAAAAATGTGTTTGAATTAAGAAACACTTCCTGGAAAAGCAATTCACAGAAGCAGCTTTTATTGTATTTTGCTATTGTCTGGCAAAAAAAAAATGCCAGTATTTTTTATCTGCTCTACATTAATGTGCTAGGCTCAAGGCTGTAGGTGAAACACGACTCATTGTGTGGACAAACCTCTCATCTTCTATTGCTTTGTGGACCAAAACTACAGGGTAAACCAGCACAACTGTCGCTGCTCTCCTAACCATAGACATACCTCAGGCACTGGTCTCTGTTAGTGATGCCTTCCTGCTGTTGAGTTTTCTTGCCTATAATTATCAAAACCTTTGAACTATTTAAGCCTCCAATTGCTCTTTTGGGCTGGTGACCCCCAGAGCTGCCCTCACCTTGTGAGAGGGCAGCAAAGGCTGTGGCAGAGGCCGTGGGGTGAAGGCAGCCAGCGATGCTCTGTCCCCGCTGCTGTGTGGGCTGTCTCGTGGTGGTTATTAATGCCTCTGCTTTGCTTACCCAAGTGCTTAGATGGTTCAATACATTTTCAGACCTGTCCTTACACTATTGTTGGGAAAGATTCATTAGGACTTTGGCTGGAAATTATAGTGACAGAGCTGGGTAATTTATGGCTTTTCTGGAGGGTTGTGCAATTATTCAATAAGTGTCTTTCCTTCCTCTACCTCCCACCAGCCACTTGTTGGAAATAAATATTGAATTTATTTGCGGAAAAGTAACCCTTGACAAAGCTGTGAATGGATGGGAAAAACCCAGCGAGGCTCTTTGGGTCTCTTTGCTTACTCTCCCCTGTGGGGACGAGCGCTCCCTCCCCTGCTCCTGGCTGTGTGTGCATTGCTTCCTCAGCACTGTTGCCATCAAGTCTTCCCCACCTGTTCCTCACAAGGTCCCTGCTCACCCCAGACTGCCCAGTGGTGTTCAGTTTGGTGTATTTATTGTTCCCTCCCCAACCTGTGATGGGAAGCTCCCCAAAGCCTGTGCTGGGGCTGGAGTGCCCAGCTCTCAAAGCAAAGCTCCCTCCAAAGCCTGGTGTCTCTCCAGTGTCAAAGCCACTTTTTAGGACCCTGCTGGCATCAGTCCCTCAGCCCTGGGGCCACCCCCTGCCCCTACAGTGCTCCCCTGTTCAGTGACTGATGCCTCTCAACATCTGCATCTCTTTCAAACGCACCTTAGATCTTTTTCACTTCCAAGCACCCGCTGATGGGACCTGTTAATGCTGATGAAGTCCAGCCCCAGCTCCACGGTTCCTCTTCGCTGGTTTGGGCAGCACCAGAGAGAGGGGAGAAGCAGGGAGCTGGAGCCATCCCCAGCTGAGCAAAGAAGCAGCTCGGCCGGTCCCAGGAGAGAGACGGCATCGGGGTCAGGCACCATGTGGACCTCACCAGACTGGCTGATCCCGTTGAACCTGGGCTCTGCGTGGGACTTCCCACCTTCCCAGTCTGCTTCAGAGCAGCTATTGTCTGAGATGGCTGATCCCTGGAGGGGTGGCAGTGTGGTATTTTACCTTGCCTTCCTGTCAGGAGGTTATTCAGCTGGACAAACGCCTGGCAGGCCTCACTGGGCTCTTCCCCTGGGAGATGAGGAGAGTCCCTCTGAGGGCAATCCCAGCCTGCAAAATCAGGCTCTTGCTCAGCAGTTCCTGACAAAGGAGATGCTTAGCCTCACCTGACAGACCTCCTACATCTGTGCTGATCCCCATGCCTAACAATGGGCAGGGTTCCTCTGTGCCTGTGCAGCCCCTGCCCTCCTTCAGGGAAAAGTGGGGCTGAAAAGTGCCTCTACCAAAGTGAAGCACCCAGGGCTGAGCATGGCACCCTCTAATCCCTCTGCAAGAGGGATTTCTGTGAGGGGGTGCCATCGATGGGGGTATTGGCACCACAGCGTTTCCCCCGTTATCTCTCCTGTTCCTTTGTGCTTTAACATTCTGTTTGAATTAGTGGGGCCTGTTCCTCGCAGCGTGCATGACTACGCATTTGTCTACTTTGGATTTCATCCGCCATTGACTGGCCCATCCATCAAGCTCTTTTCAGGCCTTTTGAAGTTCCCTGTAGCCTTCGCTTGTTCCGAACACTCTGCAGTTTGGGTCCTCTGCCAGGTTTTTCTTATGACATTTTTCATTCTCCTTTTCCAGATCATTAAGGCATCTCTTTAACACCCGTGGTATTGACACAAAAACTTGGGGAGCCTCCCCACGGGTACCATAGCCTTCTGGAAGGTAGCCCTCGTTAATATATGCTGTTTTGACTCTCTGCTTCCAACCATTAGAGTTACTTTTTCCATTTGCTTTGCAAGCGTTTAATTCCCTTAATAGTCTCTCGTAAGGGACCCTTGTCAAAGAGCTTTGAAACCCCAAACACATTATGTCAAGTAGTTCTCCTTACTTTGCCCTCCTGACAATGGAAGAAAGCATCCTAGCAGATAGAGGCATGAACCCCTTTCAGGAAGCCAGGACTGCTTGCTACTTTCTTACTTAGTTAATTTACAGGTTTTAAAATTCAGCTTCTTATGAGCACCTTCATCTCTAACCACCTATTCAGTTCTCATAGCCCTAAAAAGAGTCGTGTCTCCGTGCCTGCCAGAGAGCAGGCTATTTCCCTCACTGGCTCTTTTGTTAGCAGCCAGGTCACTTGGCAAGTGAGAGCCATGAGAGCCTTCGGGTATTTCGCTTTCAACTTCAGAAGCTTTGTGCTGGCCAGACTCACACAATTTCTGCTCCTTTGGCATGGCTCTTTGTAGAAGTATTTCGTTGTTATCACCTGAAAATAATGGGCATCTCTCTGCCATCCCTGCTAGGCATCAGCTGGTCTAAAAGAAATCCCTCCTTGGCTCTCCTACAGCACCTTAGCCTGCCCTGGCTCTTCCCATCACACCCCGGTGATGCCGATGCCGGCAAGTCAAGTCACGCAGCAGTGCCGAGGGAGCAGGATGGGGCTGATAAGATCCCTGCCGAAGCTGGGCTGTCTCTGCGTTACAGGTACAGGGTAAAAACCTGTTTCACCCGCCTCGGGTGATTCATGCCTCTCCACTCCCGTGAATCATCCCGGCTGTTGTGTAAGGCTTATGCTGCTCGTGTGGCAGGGATGTATTTTCTGTGGCTTTTATAAAGTTCTGCACGATTTATACATGTGGCTCCTGCCTTAAAACATTTACACTCTTTTTTCAAGGCTTTAGGATTTATGGTCCCTTTACCTGGGACCCTGGGAATGGTATCACCGGTGGGATGATCCTCGGGGCAAGACGCTGTTTACTGTTATCAGAAACAATCCTGCTCTGCAGCAATTCCTGACCACAAGGAAGGGAAAACTGCTGGTTTTCTTTCCAACACCTATACCCATGAATCTTTAAACAGGAGGAATTATTTCCCCGAATACTGCGCACTGAAGACATTTAACTCTAAGAATATGTGACAGCTCATCAGACAAGGAAGCGAGATGGTTTTGGGGCTGTGGAGGGAACGCCAAGTGCTTTTGCTGGGAACAAACCCTCTGCTGGGAATTCCTGCAGCTGCCAGGCAGGAAAACCAACCATGCTTAGTAATGGGATAACCCCCCTCCTACCCAGGGGTACCCTGTGCCCAAGCAGCCGGGGGAATTCCCTGGTGCAACCACTCGCACTGGCCAGGGCTTGAGGGTTTGTGTTTTTTAAACAGCGTGTGGCGACTTTTGCCTAAACTTCTCCAGACAGGCCTTTTGTGCCAGATTACCTGTCTAGCTGGGCTCTTATCGACGTGTTTATCACTGCCGCCTCTCGCTGTCAGCACTGTTTATAGGCAGGGGAACCGAAACCCTACGCTAAGAAATTTCCTCCTCCTCTTTTCTTTCAAATCTGCATCTGTTCCAGACTCCCTTTCATTAGAGACCACATGAAAGACAAAATAATCCCAGGCTATCAGGCACAGAAACCTTCACAAGGTAAACTCCTCTCTGCTGGTAAATAAGGCACACCCTGGCTGGGGCCCTGCCCTGGCACCCAGGGAGGTCCTGTCCAGCCCCTGTCACCTGCATCCCTATTCCTTGATACCTGCAAGGCCTTCAACACCCAGCAGGGCATTTGCAGACCCACAATGAAAATTCAGAGTGCAAAGTAATGTTAGACCCCAGGGATTTCTTCCTGCACCTGCATCCCCGTTGTTGTGGTGGTGCACAGTGAATGCCCCCAGGGAGGCTTGGGTAGGGAGGATGCGTTCCGTGCCTTTTTTACCTGTTGTAAAAATATTTGTAGAGTTGCAGCAGGCTGTAAAGAGCAATCTTTGGAGAGGGAGGAGCAGGGCTGATACCGATTAGGCAGGAAATGGCTCAGTGTGGATGGCATCCATATGGGAGAGCTGATAGATTTGGCGTCTTGAAGGCATCCCTTGATGGATCCACTGATAACCTGGCAGCAAAACAGACCTGGGCTCTCTGATTTCCTGCCAGCAGCTGAGCCGCAGCCTGCTTGCTTGGCCTTCGTTAACACCTTTCTGCCATGAGAACTTGTTGCCCTGCCCTGGGGACCAGTGGCCCCATGGTACCCCTGGGGGTCTCAGCTGGCCAGTCCCCACTGTGCTGCCTGCCGGGGATGCTGCTCCAGCTCCTTCCCTTTGAAGCTTCGGTGTGAAATCTGGTCAGAGTTTAGGGAGGCAGAAGGGCAGCTTGCAGAGCAGCCTGCGTCCTTGGGATGAAAAAGCTTCGTTTTGTGGCTCTGGAAAGAATCAGTGCGTTTCCAGGCTGGGCTCCTGCCTTCCATTGGAGACAGATGGAGAGTGCAAAACATGGGGAAGGCGTCCGGCTGCTCCCGCCACGCAGGGGACCAGCTTGCTCTCAGGCATGGGTCCTGCTCCATGTCTTTCCCTGGGCAGTTTAATTTTGTGGCCCACCTTTCGTGCACATCCATGAGGTTCAAAGCCAGCATGGAGGCAGTGGGAAGCCAGTGGCCCTGATGTGTCACTGAAGACCCTCAGGATGACCGGGAACCCAGCGAGGCGTTCCAGTGCCAAGGGATGCTGGTGCATCCTACTCTGTGGTGGCTTTCCCTCTCTGGAAACTGGCAGCAAAAACAAGAGGATTTCAGAGAAAAATCAAGATCTAGCAGGATGATGACTAGAAAGGAAGCAAGATGGAGAAAATGGTCATGTAGCAGAGGGCAGTGGTCACTTGGAGAGATGAACTGGAGACTTGGGAGGCAGAAGCCACTTTGTGTGCCTGCTGGTGCTTAGTGCTGCTGAGGGTCTGCAGCCTCCTTCACCAGCCCCTGCCAGGCTTATCAAATACAAAACATGAGACTGAACCCTGGTATGGTTTGGCAGGAAAGTTTTTTGCATGGGCATAATTGCCTCCTGCATGACTCACTGGGTAATACTTAGGGGGAGAAAAACACATCAGCTGAAGTTATGCTTCCTTCCATGCTTCCAAACAGGTCGAGAGCAGTGAATTGTCCTGACACCCACCTTCTTGAACTCCCCATCCCTCCCTCCCTCAAGCACCCATGGGGTTCCCTGGTGAAATGTGACTGGGGTCTCTTGTGCTGCTGACAAATTTTTGCCCAGATTAGAAGGAAGCTCTTGTAGCAGAAGGAGAGCTGTGTAATGACTGCCCTAAAGCTGCCCGGGGTTACCGCAAATCTGATGGTTAAAATAGATCCCCCAAAAGTGCAGGCAGCCCTCCCACTCACTGGCTGCATTAGCCACAGCAAGAGCTGTTTGCTCCTGCTCCAGGGTCACGGCCTCCTCAGCTGCGAGCTGGGACAGTAATTTCCCTGTGGTTATTTCTACGATAACTTATTTCAGGTTTTTATGATGCTTACAAATTGGACAACATCTTAAAACATAATTCAGGCCTTAACTGGCTTTAAATGTGTGTGATTTTACAGGGATGTGTAAAATATTTTTAAGTGTTGGTAAATTCCAGGGACTGGAGCTGTGGGCAGATGGGAAGGGATGGAGGGTCCAGCCCAAAAATGGTTTTGGAGAACCAGGCCAGGAACCAGCAACTGGGAGTCGTTTACAACCATGAGGAGCTATGTGGTTTGAGCAGGTTGTAGACCACATAGCAGAATGTTTATGGGGAGTGAATCTGCACCTCCTCTTCCCCTTAAAATTGGTTTAATTTGTACAAATTAGCTGTGTAGCCAAGCACTTGATACTGATATACAAGAATTGCTGTGGCAGGGAGATGGCTCCCAGGTGCTGGAAATAAAAGGGAGCAGATGAACCGGAGTGAAGTTGTATTCCTCAGGAACGTCAATTGGCATGGCAGGAACTGGCCATGTGAACTGTCTTGTGCCTTTGAACGATCCTCCGCTAACTCCCTGCTGGGAAGGTGGCTGCTCCATTCCTGCTGCCCCATCAAAGCAGCAGGCGTGGGTGGGAGGCAAACCTGACCCTGAGGATTGCTGGGTAGGGGATGGGTGTGCAGCAGTAAAATAGGGCTGCAGCCACCCCACCTCTTGCCTGGGGCAGGCATAGGATCTGGCAGAGCCATGGTGGCTCCAGTCTCTCAGGCAAGGCTGTGGCCACACAGGGGACGGGTTTGCTGCCACATGTGTTACACAGTGGTTGAGTGAGGACAGCGTCCCAAGGGTGGCTTGCAGGGGTGGGTAGGGAGGGTTCTGTCAGGTACTACTCCCTTCCTTAATGAGCAGGAGGCACCGCTCTGGCTGGGATTGGATTTGCCAATACTGACAGAACCAGGGCTGCTAACACAGCGCATGGTCCTGGAGCAGAGGCACCCAGGCGGATCACGCTGGTGAGATCGAGCTGGGATTTGGTTCTTGTCCTTCACAAATGAGAAGGTGCTTTGGGTAAGCAAACATGATCCCGTGGCAAGGAGCTGGAGCTGATCAGCGGGCAATGCTCCAGGAATGGTGCTGCTTCCAAGCAGGGAGGTAGGAGGACTGTCCCAAGCAAGCTGGCTGTTTCAGGTGAAGTCTTGCTGAGCAGAGCTTGGGGAGGTGGGAGCTGCACAGACATGGCACCAACCTGTGTGCCCTCGTCTCCAGCAGGCAAGGATCTCTGTGGGTGTTTGTCTTTGCAGAAATAACACTCTTGTCTTGCTCTTTCCTTTTGTGAGGGGGTGGGCATTTAACTGAAATGCAATCCCAGGAAAGGCCGAGGATTTTGGCTGTTGCTGCAGGCACATAAAGAAGATGTTATTGTCAAGTGCTCCCCTCCATCCAGGCGAGAGGTGTTGCAGAGGTGGCTGGAGGCTGCAGGGAGACAGGGGGAGATGGGGGAAGCCCTGGGCAAGGCAGGGTGGCAGCAGAGAATCTGGGGCGGCAACTTTGGCAGGTAGTTTGCCATCACAACAGCACCCATGGCCAGGCTGGCCTGGTAGCCAACATCTCCTTCTGCCAGGCCTGGATGGCTGCAGCTGCCAGTCTCATCACCAAAGCCCACGTGAGATTTCCTGCCTGCATCTCTTCCAAAAAAAGCAACTTCCAGCCCACGGAAGAAAACCGAGCGTAATGGTAGAGACGCTGTGATGATGCATCGTCTCACCGACACCCACCCATGTCTGCGGGAGCAGGGACCCGCCTGGGCAGCCCTGGACCCTGCTGCAGGGGATGGGGCATGGGGGGCAGCTGTGGCCATCTGCTTTATTGACACTGGGGGCTTTCAGAACCCCATCAGTAGAGCAGGAGAGAGTGTGTGATTGACATCCCTCCAAAGGAGGTTGCTCCAAGAGACACCCCAAGGAAGCTTTGTATGAAGCTCCTTGGGGACTGGCAGAGTTGGGGGATCCCATCCTCCATGCACAGCTCATGCCCATGAAATGCACTGAACTCCTCCAAGGCTGCCCCAGGGATCAGTGAGGGGTTGGGGACCAGTGAGACTGTTCTGGGCTCTGGCCATGTGCTACCAGCAAGCGCAGAGTGCCCCAAACGCTGCAGCTGTGCACCGAGCAACTATGCTGGAGGGAGCCTGGGGACAGGCTGTGAATTTGGGGAGGGCTCCGTCCCTGAGTTTCCTGCGGGGCAGGTTTGCAGGAAGAGGGGAGCATCTTAGGGAGGTAACAAGGTGCTGACAAGAAAAGGTTTGTTTTTCCGGATGGTGTTTCACAGCTCCCTGTGGAGCTGTCCATGGGGACAGGGGAGCACCGAGGCAGGGGAGCACCCCACGGGGCCGAGGGCTGGTCTCACTCACACGAAAGAGCGCAGGAGATGCTGGCTGTTGGTATGAATTCAGCCTGGCTCCGCCATAAGGAAGTGATTGAAGCTTTCACGATCTGTTTAAGCAGTGACATATGTTTCCTGCAGGCGCGGCGTGCTGCATGCCAGCAGATGAGATACGGCCCCGCGTCCCTGCCTGGCTCTGCCAGCACGGGGTAAGGCTGGCCCCATCCCCATGGCCGCGTTTGATACAGCCACGGCCGTCGCTGCCTGTGTGGGAAGGGGAAATTGCTCACACGGCAAAGGGAAATAAACATGAGGAGACCAGCCCTGACAAAAAGCGTGTGTTTCTCTGGTCTGAGGCCCTGCTGCAGGCGAGAGCCACATGATGCGCAGTGGGGCTGGGGATGAAGGAGGGAAAGCTGGGGCTGTGGTGATGTCTGCAAACTCCCTCTCATTTACAGGGCGTCCTTCCCTCCAGGTCTCATCTCAGCTTTCAGAACTGAGACGTCAGAGGGACCAGTGACCGGGGAGTCGTGGGGTATGGAAAAGGTCTAATTGCCCAAACTATCGAGCCCAGGTGAGGTGCTCCCCCAAATTCAGGAGTAGCCAAAGTGGGCTGAGTGATTTCCCTGGGGAGGGGACTCTCCTCTGGAAACTGCAGTGGCTAAGCACCCGGGTATGAGAAGGGTGTAAGCAGCCAGGGGCTGTGGGAACCTTTGCCAGTAATTGAGGCCATGCAGGGGGCTGAGCTGGAGAAAGGGGAGAAGGCAAAATGTTGGGAGATATGCATGGCTGGGGGCTGCCAGAAGGGATGAAGGCCCTGCTGGGGGGCAAGATCCATGGTGGTTGGTGAGGCTGATCCTCATCCAGACACCTGTGCAGCCTCCAGCCTGTCCAGGATGAGCCTAAGGACAGGTTTGTGGCAGAAGTTGTAAACTTGGTGTGAGAGTGAGAGAGGGAAGGGATGAGGAGGCTTTACATTTGAGCTGAAAGCCCCAGGAGCTTCTTTGTCATTCCTCAGGACCAGTGTCTTCCTTGGCATCAGTAGCCTGCTGACCATACTGACAGAAAAGAGACAGCCAGGAGCAGGGCTTCCCATCCCTTGCTGGGGATTTTGGCTTTAAAACACAGCCTCCTTCCTTAGCTACAGGGCAGAGAGCCCTACAGCCTCCCTGTGCTGCAGGGCAGTACCAGCTCTCCCATTAGCTGCCATATCCTTCAGCAGGGAGGCACCAGGCAAGCCAGTGCTCACCTTCAGAGCAGCAGTAGTCCATCCTCACCGTGTGCCTTTCCAACAGGGAAGAGTGATCTTATGAAAGGACTTTTGTCCTTCTGAAGTTTTCTTAGAGAGTGCTTTTATCCCCTCATTGCTCCACGTTCAGTGCATTTATCTGCAGGATTAAAGGTATTTCTAGGAGTAGTTGGGAATACCTCCTTGCCTGGGGCTTGCCCAGGTTCAGGAGCCTCCAGCTTGTGCGTGGTAGTGCTAATGCAGGATGTCAAGTGGTGCCTTGCTCCAGGAGGCTGCACTGAGTCGATGAGACACTTTGAGCACGTGTGTGTGTGTTGGCAGGGGCTGTTTTGTCAGGGAGTGGCGTCACCCTCGTGAAGTTTCATGGCTGCAATTGGCAGCAGCCAGAGCTCTCCCCTCTGCACAGCCAGGGCTTTCTCTGCAGGTTTCAGACATCGCAGGCCCGTGTTCGTTAGCAGGTAGCCAAGGTTTGCTGTGACTCAGTGCAGCAGTTTGCTCCAGCACTGGATTACCTTCACACATTACAAATCAGTGCCGAGTTTCTCCACGGTTTTGGCACTGGGCAGGTGCCTGGAGCACGTCGCAGGGAGGAAAAGGCTGGGGGAGGCGGAGCAGGTGAACTTCACTCTTCAAGCTCTGGAACAAAGCTCCTACTCCTGGTCGTAGCCTTTGTAGGGAGAGATGACGTTCTTTGCCCTGCTGGCAGCACCGCAGCGAGCTCTGCAGTGCCATGGCTGTGCTCAGGCACGTGGAGCATCACAACAGTGGGGGTGCTTTTCCCAAAAGCTGCTCCCTGGCAGGCACCGAGGCAGCCCACACTGAGCAGCGGTTGATCATTCTCCATGTAACTGCTAGAGATGCCTAAATAATTCATTAATGGTTTGGGGAAACAAAAATATTGTGCAGTGAGTAATTTCTTGCCGGTGATGTGCACAGCTGAAGCAGCTCACAGGCAGCCACAACGGTGCGGTGTTTGTGGGACATCGTGGGCCCAGGCTTTTTCCTCTGACTTTTTATTCCTTTTTTTTTTCCCATGTGAACTGTCCTGACTGTCTCTGCGCAAACGTGATGGTTTATTGTTTCCCATGGAATGAGGGTGAGGTGGTTGAAACAGAGCGTGGGCTGGCAGCAGTGGATGTGGGGAGCAGGCAGGGGCTCATGAGACCACCACAGCCTTGCTTGGCCTGGCTCTTTGCATTGCACATAGGAACCATGGGGACATCAGAAATCTCTTCTCCCAAAACCTCATTTCCAGCAATGGGACTGGTGGCACTGTGCCAGGCAGAGCCCTCCCCATCCAGTCCCCATGCACTGATGACAAAGAGCTCCAGGAAACCCGTCCCAGACCCAGCGTGGGCAGGGGAAGGGCCCAAGAGCCTCATGCCGATAGCAGTGACAAGGAACTCCTGTTTCTCCAAAGGCATCTGTGAAATGTCCCTGCCCGTCTGTCCCTGGCATATCTCAGTGCCGGGGGCGGCAGGCGGAAAGCAGGCCTCCAGCTCTCTGTGGGTGCCCTGGGGCAAGGGGCAGGAAGTCCCCTGAACTGCTCTGGGCAAGCATCACCCCAGGGTTGGGCTTTGGACATGGTGGGAAGTTCATGCCCCAGCACTAAGCTGCGACTTGTGTGGGTTCCTAGAGGAAGCCCGTGCTACATCCCCTGCAGCTCCTGCTTGTCACTCTGTTAAATTTCCATTTTAACGTGAAAACAGCTGTTTTCATGGTACCTCTGTGTTATTTACACAGTCATGCATTCAGTCCCTGCTGAAAAACACGTTATGTACTCCAGCAGCGCCCTGTTGTCTCGCAGGTACCGAGTGGGTGGATGGGAAAGTGATGCCAGCCCTGGGGTCAGGCCACCAGCACTCCTCACACCTTGCCCTTGGCCACCCTGGCAGTTCATGGTGAAACTGGGATGATTCAAGGGGGCAAACCCATCTCACAGTGTTCCTGGTCCAGAGCAATGGCTGTGGATGAACCTGTCTCCATCCCTGTGAACCGAGCCCTCCAAGCCTGAGAACGGGATGCTTGATGCACATCAAGAGACAGAGACAACAACTGTTGGCTGTGCTCAATGGTGCTTTGTTCTTGGCCCAGGAAGCAATGAAAATCCTCCTGCTTTGAAGCCTGAGGAGGCCTTTTTATTATATCCAGGGCTCCTGGAAAAGGAAACTGCAAGTGCTTTCCCATAACGTGATAAAAAGCTCTCCTGGCTGAGACCACGGCAACTTCTTACACGTGAGAGCAGTGAGTCAGTGCAGCATGAGGCTGGGCTCAGTGCTTGCCCAGCCACTGGAAATCACTGATTCTTGGCGTGTATGTAACTGGGATTTGAAAGAACCTTGGTGTGAGTCCCATTGACCTTGCACCTCACCCCAGAGACATGACAGCTGTGATGCCTGGTCCGTGCAATGCCTGGTCCAGTGGCCATAAAGCAGTGGGGGTCAAGCAGACCCTGGACCCTCTGTGCTGGTTGGGAAGCATTGGGGAGGTGCAGGTCATGCAGCAGAAGAGAGTTCACAAGTGTCCCATGTCTGCACCTGAGAGTGGGCAGCTGTGGGCAAGTGCTGGGGTGCGTGGTGGAATCTTCTGTGCTCATGCAGGGATATTCCTGGGTGAGGAGGCTGCCAGAGCACCCTGTTGCTTCAGGGGGAGAGCCTGGAGTTGCTCCCTATCCTTTCTCACAAGGCTGGGGCACAGTGGGTCCTCCTTGGCACAGCCCCCAGCCTGGCTGGGTAACTCCTAAGTGGTAAAGCTGGCCTAATTAGTCTGTTTAATCTTCTCCCATAAATCACTCCTCCCCATCCCCTGCAGACTATCGGCAGCATCTGAAGTCATTAGTTAATTTAAACCTGGGAGTTCACACGTTGGCTTATCGGAGCCATCTCCTTTCCCCGCTAAGCGCTTGCTCGGTGCATCCCTGGCTGCTGCTAGATCCGATCTGCACCCGCTTTGAAGCTGTGATGGGCTGCCAGCAGGCGAGGTGCTGCCTATTTCTCTGCCTGCTTCCCTGCCTGCTGGCAGGTGGGAGGGGAGATGGAGATCCCGCTTCTCCCCTTCCCCGTGCTCCCCGTTTTTTGAACTTCTCCTCTGACTCATCCATTTGATTTGATGTTTTCACCTTTGTTTTACAAATAGCAGTTTGCCCGAATGCTGGAAGGAGAAGGCAGCTCCGATGCTGCTGCAGCTTCCCTGGCTGCCAGGGGAAGTAATAGAATCTTAGAATCATCTGGGTTGGAAAAGATCACCTGTAAGATCATCGAGTCAGGTGAGTGGGGTCCTGGGGAGGGAGCTGGTGGGCACCCAGTCTGCCCTTGTACCTGGCAGGGATATGGAGAAGCTGGGATTTCTGCAGGTTGACCATGGGGAAGTACAGGCTTGGCCAGGGATCCTGCTAATGGCTTGTATCACCCACTGGTTGTGCTGTCACTTCTCCATCCTCATTCTCCTCTTCCTTCCCGGGTCTCCAGCCTGATGGGAGCAGGACTCCCCAAGTCTCCAGGGTGGGATGTCCCCAGCTACAAGGGAATCAGGGCTTCCTAAAGTGAGCTCTGTTGGTTTGGGGCAATGCTGACAGCCTGGGCACACACCCATCCTTCTCTCTCATGGGCAGGTGGCAGTGAACCTGAGGGTCTCAGCAGGGCCAGCACATCAACACAAATGCTCAGCTCCTGGTGCAAGAGGGGAGGGGGAAAGTGGGGGGCTTGGCAGCAGAAGTGAGATAGCTGGACTGGGGAGACCTGACAGGAGCCCACAGCAACAGGGTCTGGTGGCTCCCAGCAGTTTTTCCATGCAGCACTGGGAGGTGGGAGTCATCCCGGCCACTGGGGGCCACGCTGCACCCATGGGCAGGAAGCACCCAGGCTGGGAAATGCCTGGCTGGGTGCCCTGCACAGGCAGAGCCCTGCCCAGAGAGCAGTTCAGGGCAGCCCCCTCCCACAGCAGCACCCCCAGGGCAGCCCCACATTGGGGCAGCAGCTGGGCACGGCACCCACTGGCACAACGCACGTGGCCCACGGCCCCCGAGGGGGCTCTGGCTGCTGCACGAGCTGGCACCTCGAGCATGGGGCGTGTGGGTGATGCCCTACACCTGAGGGTACATGTCCTCCCAGTGCACCCTCTGCACCCCTGGGCTCTGCTCCTGTTGCTCCCAGCAGGGTGAGGGATGGCTGCTCACCCTGGGACCTGTCAATCCAGGCTGCTTCCAAGAACGCTCTGTGCATCATGGGGCACAGTGACTGACAGCACAAAAGAGCCAGCACAGACAGCTTTTGGGGGACACAGTTTTGGCCAGAGCATCCCGAAACAGCCCCTTTAAAGCATCCTGGTGGTTTCAGGAGGGGACACGGTGCCTGTGCTCCTCGGCTGGCTTTGTGGCTGCCCTCTTCCTCCCACTTTCCTGTTCCAAGGGGGAGCTGCAGCCGTGTTTGGTTTTGTAGTCCAAGCTCTGGATTTATTGCTTCCAGGTCTTCATGAGTTTGTTCATGAAATGAAAGACGGCTGGGTGAGCCTGCTTTCTACTCCTCTGGCCTGCCTGCTGCAGCCCACGGGGGATCTTTCAGTCTCGGGATGATGCCTCCCTTCACCTCCCACAGGCACCCAAACATTGCATGAGTGGGGGACACATCCGTGAGGAGTGATATCCTGGGCAGGTGTTAAAGCTGTGCCCTGGGTGTCGAGGATGACACGGGGGAAGGCGCTGGTACAACCCTGTGCACTGCCCAGACACCACAGACCGTGCTGGGGTCCGAGGGGCCCTGTCTGGGCGTGCTCGCCTTGTCCCCTGTCCCCAGGCTGCCGCTCCCCTTCTGCTGTGGCCGGAAGACATGAGCTCCCGATTAAAGGATATTTCGACCAGACGGAGGGGCTGCGGCGGCCGGGGGAACGCGCAGCAGGAGGGGACGGGGACAGGACGCCTGAGAGACCAGAGGAGAAGCTAATTTACGCTGGAATGTAAATACAGCCGCAGCCCGCTGCTCCGCCGGGCGTGTCACCCCCCTCCTGGCTCTGGAACACGGGTTAGAGCTGCCCAGGACAGCTCAGGCCACGTCCCTGCCGTGCCAGAACCTGCATCTCACCTGGGCACTGTGCAGAGGTGAGGATGAGGAGAAGGGTCAGGGGCTGCTGCAGCAGCCGAGTCCCATTGCTGCTGTTCCTTCTCTCTGCATTGAGGTCACACAGGTCACACATCCACTGCAGAGGGACGGAGTCTCAGCCTTCCCAAATAATCCTAAGAATCAATAGCAGTGTCATGGATGTGCAGAACAACAGCTCTGAGTTGAGAGGGGAACTTCTCAGCAGGATTAACTCTGAAACCCAGTGACAACACTTTAAGTATCTGTGCTTTCCGTGTCCCCTCTGCTCATTCTAGCAGATAGTTCCTACTAATGAGCTTTACTCAACAGCAGTAGATTTGTCTGTAAGAGCAAACTCCAGGGATCAAAAAATAAGGTTTAAGATGCAAATATTCTGTGAGATATCCAGATTTAAATGCTTTTTGTTGTTGTTGTTCCAGGAATAATTTTTAAAGTAAGCAAGGAGAGAACCTGTGGAATGTGAGACAGAGAAAAAATTTTAGAAGAAAAGACCAAATAACATCATGGGTTTGGTTTTGGTTGTTTTGGGGTTATTTTTAGCTTAAAACCACTGAATTTGGAAAAGTTCCCTTCTGCTCTCTCAGGGCAGTATAAGCACAGATGCCCCAGCCCTAGGGAGCAGGTCAGGCTCCTCCACTCCTCTCCAGTTTGCAGAATATCACTGGGGAAGCCATGGGCACACTGATGGGTGCCAGGACTGGTGGCACAGGGTGAACCCCAGCCAGCCACCTCACTACCCAGGGCAGAGGAAGCTCAGCAGATGGGTGGTCTGTGGCAGGTGACAAAGAGACTCAAATAAGTCCCTAAAATGTCCAGCCCAGGCTGGCAGTGGGCTCCTCCTCTGTCCCAAGGTTGGACCCCAGTGCAAGGACCTGAGCTCAGACACAGATGCTGGGAGAATTCACACCCCAAGACAGGTTGTTTTTCAGTTTTCTTTAATCTTCCACATGGCTTTTTTTTTTTTTTTTTTCATTTTGAGGCAGGAGTACTAACTGCTAAGGATGCATATGGAATTTGAATATGAATGATAAGAACAGCTGTGTATATCTATTATGAATGAACATAAACAGAAATGTATAAACTGAGATTTTGGGGCTTTTGGAAGAATTAGTGCCTTTGTTCCTGGATTTTTTTCCTATCAAAGTTTGAACCAAAGCCCATTAGCCTGGACTTTCCCGCAGCCGACCAAGCCAGGAGCTTCATTTCGTCCTGGCTCTGAGCCATGCTGAATTCTCCTCAACAGCTCAGTGAGCCCTAATCCTAACAAATTTACCCAGAGAAGTGGGTCTCTTATTACACAGCCTAATTTGAATGCTTTCCAAGGTTAATTTCAGCTCCCTCTCCCTCTCCAAACATGCCTGCCCCTCCAGAGCCAGTTCCCCCTTTCCCCAGCCCCCCCCCCCCGGCTCCCCCTTAGCGCCAGCCTGGGGGGAGCAGCCTCCTTCACCACCGAGATGGTTTTTAAACGAGAAAATAATGGGATGTGTGTCCCTGGGTCCGGACTCTGCCTGAAGGGCTTCTTAATGCCGAGCGGCTTCCTCCGCAAATTAATTGCAACTTTCGTTGGGCGAAAGTAGCCCTGGAAGCCCCTTCCCCACAGGCTCTTCCGCACGTGATATTCCTCAGTTCATAATCTGATTCCTACGACTCTATTCCTTCCTTCCCGTCCCCAGCGTGCCGGTGAGTGCCCGCAGGGGTGCCGGCAGGGTGACCCAGCTGGCAGCTGCACCAGGGCCAGGGAGCATCGCTGCCGCCCGGCTGAGACGGCCCTGGCTCTTGCTTTGCAACAGACTGTGCAAGAAAACCTCAGTGCGGGGAAACTGAAACCCGGCCCAGTGCAGGGAGCAGCTGTCAGATCCATTAGGGAAGGGATAGAGAAGGAACCAGCTATGCCTGGTGGATGGCGATTGCAGGAGAGGGGCGGTGGAGGGGCTGTGGGGTGGCAGGGGCTCGCAGCAGGGGGCTAAAAGGGACAGGACGAGGGGCAATGGGTTTAGACTGAAAGAGGGTCAATTTAGACTAGATATAAGGAATGAGGTTTTTTTACACTGGAGATGGTGAAACACTGGCACAGGTTGCCCAGAGAGGTGGTGAATGCCCCATCCCTGGAAGGCCTGTCTGGATGGGGCTCCGAGTACTGAACTGGCTGAAGATCCCCCTGCCCATGGCAAAGGGATTGGACTAGATGGCATTTAAAGGTCCAACCCAAAGCATTCCATGATTCTACAAAAGGAAGAGTTAAGTGGAAAAAGTGTACGGAGGAGCCAGGAGCCCACCTCATCCACCAGCCCACCTGGATGTGGCCCCAGGGATAATTTCTGCTGGTTTTTACCTGCAAGAAGCAGAGACTTTCCTCAGAAGCTGGGCCCGGGGGGTTGCGCTGGGTCATGGTAGGTGTGGAATGGCAACTCCACAGCCCTGGGACAGGGGTTTTCCACATGTGTTCAGGCAGTGAGGTCCCAGGTGCATGGGGCAGAGTGCCCTGCCTGTCTCCCAGCTGCCCTGGAGCTGAGATTCACCTTTTCTCCTTTCTTCACATTTTTCTTCCTTATACTCAGTTAATGCTTTTATATTTGCTCACTCTGAGCATCACAGGTAGTGCAGTATTTCATCACCCCAGCAGGAGATGGGGCAGGGAAGGGGTTGGGGATGTGCCCCGTGCCATGCCAGGGCAGCTGAGCTGGGCTGGAGTGCCAGTGGGATGAGAACAGCGCTGGGCTCTTCCCGTCAGTGATTCCATGAAGATGTTCTCTCTGAAGTACCTCCACAGGTCACGTCTTCTGCTGTCACGTCCTGCTGCCAGGTAACCTCCTGTGCTTGCTCCCTGTCCCTCGAAGCCTTGCTGCCCAGTGGTCACCTCACTGAGTGGATACCCGTGTTTGATGATTTTGCTCCAGGCGTACGAGCTGCACATATCAAAGCTGAGCCACATCTTATCTCCTGGCTGTTGCTGCCTACTCCCAGCCTGTGAATCCTGGCTGCAGGGTGTTTGCAGTGGTTCCCCAGCACTGTGGGTTGTGGTGGATTTGGGATGCCAGTTTCAGGGTGAGGGGCACCCTGGGGCAGGTCTCTGGGGTGCGGGTTGGAAGGGCCAGCACAGACACAGCCCCGTCTGCCAGGAGGATGCTGGCCATTGCTGTAAGGTCAACCTTAAATAATGGGAATAATAAAAATAAGGCTGCCTGGAGGAAAGGAGAGAGCAAACTGAATCCTAATGAGGTTGCATGGACACATCAGCGTGACCATTTCATGGAAATAATTTTAAAAAGGAAAAAAAAGCATCGAGTTTAGATCAAAGGATTTGGGACACAGCAGCCAGGGCACAACCCCACGAGGACACCCTGGGAGAGGACATCCCCACTGAGATCCCACATCCATGAGCTGCTGCTCCTGCCCTGTTGCTCTAGGGAAGGTCCAGAGCAACCCTTGACTACAGAGGGTGTGGGAAAAGAGCCCAAAGGATTGAGGGAGATGCTGCTTCATTCAGGATGGGGACTGGTATCTTGTCACCAGCTTTACTGCAACCAGGTGTAGTGCTTGGTGTGAAGGAGCAGAACATGTGCTTTTAGGGATGGCCAAAATTTACCAGGTTGTGGTGGCAAATACTGAAAGAGGAAGTTTTGGAGGGCAAATAAAACATTACTATTTCAGGGCTTAAGGCAATCCTCAGTGCAAAGGCAGGAAAGTAATTAGTGCTGTAGATGGGGAAATAACCAGTATTAAATGGAATTGGGGCAAGCGCAGGTTGAAGGGGCCGCAAGGAGTAGGATGGGCAAGGGCTCTCCAGGAGATGGCAAGGAATAAGCCTGGAGGCCCCCAGNCCAGCAGCACCGTATTTCAGGGGGGGCTGTGCCTGCAATAAGCCAGCCCTCCTCCTCCTCCTCCTTGCCTCGGCTCCGCTGGCCACAGGCCAGGTGAAACGCTCCCCCGAGCACGGCGGGGACTGGTCCAACCCCGCACAGCTCCAATTATCCTTGGCTGGAGACTTTCCAGGAATCCCATCCCCTCTCCCTCCACCGACCCTGCCTCCCCCAGCCTCCCCCCCTCAAAGCAATTTGACTTTTATAGTAATAACTTCTGAACCCTGGACTGGGGCCGTGCCAAGGAAAGCAGCAGAAAACAATGTGATGGGCCTCGGCAGGCGCGGAAACTCCAGCGACCGAGACCAGCCCTAAAATAACTTTTGAGCGATTGTTATTTATTCTGGGAGAAAGTTCGTTCATTCACAATTCGGAGGGGAGATAAATGAGGGCGGGCTGGGGCTGCACAGCGGCAGCACGCCGTGGCTGCGGATGCAGGGCGCCTGCAGCGCCAGGGCAGCCGGCTCACCATGGTCCTCCTGCACATGTCCTGCTGCAAAATCTTTTTTAAAGGTATTTGAGTTCATCTGAAAGCCCTGGGCTCAGGTGGAGGAGACCAGCTCGAGGCCGGGGGTCTGCATGTGCCACCGGGTGCAGGGGGCTGCACTCTGTGTGTCTGTGCCTGCTCATGTTTTGGGTCCCCGGGCATGCTGTTCAGCGTGGTGGCTGTGCCACATGCGACTGGCTCACATACCCCCACCTGGGCTCTGCACGCTGAAGCCATCATTGTCCAGTGGGCAGCAGGTGATGCAGGCAAACTCCAGGCAGGAACAGACAGCATCCTGCTGCCGGTCTTGGTGAGTATTAGTGTGTGCACAGCAGCTGTCAGCCAACATCAGCCGGGCAAGCAGCAAGTGGTGCAACCTCAGTAATTCTGCAATTCTGAGATGCCACAGCTTCCCTGCAATGCACAGGGGCTGAACCAGAGCTCCCAGAGGAGCCTTGAGCAGCCTGGGCAACCCTGGGCTCTTCTGAATCAGGGACACCCTCCAAAGAAGGCAGCCAGCCAGCCAGCCCTCAGCACTGCCGCGCGTCTGCTCGTGCAAGTGTTTTATGGTCCCTGTCACCACGGGCTGGGCACTCGCCGGGCTCTGGAGTGCAGTGGTGACTCTGCCAGACAAGGCTCTGGCTGCCCGTGTTACCCTCGGGGGGACGGCTGGGCTCCCTTGGCAGATTTGGAGAACAAGTGCTGGGGAAACCTGGTCTCTGCCTGCTGGGTGACAGGGGTGACAGAGACCTGGCAGCGTGGCTCTGTGGGCAGTGGGGTGGGAGAGGGATAGGCAGTGATCTGACTGGGTATGAGTGCCTTACCAGCTTTGTGTGCAGATCCTCTCCAAGAATGACACACATCAAAGACTACCTGCCCACGAGCATCTCGGGGGCAAAGGTTGATCCTGGTCCACTGTGGCATGATGCTGCAGTGACAGAGGACAGCACTGCCATCATCACCCACCCTGCACACCAGATCTTGCAGAGTGCACTGTTCTGGGGTGGGAAAACACTGCCATATCCCCTCCCACCAAGAGAACAGCAGCACTTGCCTGGGCCACCTCTCTCCTCCTGCTGCCTCCGGGCTGGGGGACCTTGCTGAGTGCCACCAAATGTTTCTGCTTTGGAACTGACACGTGGACACATTGGAGCTGGGGGACTGGAGCTGCAAAAGGGGATGATTCAGTGCTGCCCTTTGCAGAATGAGGAGGCACCAGTTTGTGTTCAGCAACACAGTCACTCTGGCACTGGATAAACTGTCACCCGGCCGCCCTTGCGTGGGGACAGCAGGGTTAATGCGGGGTCACACACGGGGCAGAAGCAGCCCTTGGCAGCATCAGCCAGCACACACAGCTTCCTTCATGGCACAGTGCCCGCGACGGTGAGACTGGCCCTGCTGGGCCACATCCCTCATCCTGCCAGGCAGGAAAGGCTCCGGCCCCTGCTCCTCCTCGCCTCTCCGCATCCCCTGCCCTCTGCCCCGCCACTGCTGTGGACAGCCCTGTGCTTGCCAGGTGACTTCCAGCCTTGCTGCTCTTCGGGCTGCCTGAGCAGCTCGTGATCTTGGCAGGCAGCTCAGAGTCCTACCAGTCATCATTACAATGATTATTTGTGTCTTCCCAGCTCAAAAGGGCTTTCCCCTTACCTCGCTCCTGGCTGGCCTTGAGCCAGGTGGGACTGTGGATGGAGCAAGAGGAGAGGGCAGCATCCTGCACTGTCAGAGCAGGGGACTGCAGTGGGATGCAGGAGATGGGGCAGAGGGAAGGACAGATTTTGTCCCTCCTCCTGAATGCTCAGATTGGAAATCAACACCCTCTTGGTTAATTCATTAGCTTTGATTAACAACTCTGAAGCTTGGACCAGCTAATGGGCTCCCTCCCACTGGTTAATCTCCAAGAGGAGTTCAGCAAGGTTATCTGAACCAGGAATGGTGAGGGAAAGATGGGGATGCGTGCAATTGAATTAAGAAGCTGTTAAATGAAGAAGCCAAACTGAGCCAGAACAGGGCTGTTGCAAAATGTCCCCACGGCTAAAACATGGGGTAGAGCATCATTAAAACACAGGGCAGCACCATGGTTGCACTCGTCTGGGTCGGGGCTGGGGGCTGGGGCACCACGTCCCTGTGGCCACCAGCCCAGCCTGGGGCTTGGGGTCATGTTTGCCAGATCCATCCCGTGCAGGTCCCTTCACCAACACCTTCGTCTCCCTACATGGGCTGCATCTTCCTCCACGTGGGGGTTCCTCTACAGCCTGGATTTCGTTGTTGATTAAATTAGCTCAGCAGTAACCTATTTGTGATGATGATGTGAGGTAGCAACCTTCAGTGTTTTCATTAAAATATACATGTATATATTTGTTTAGTGTGGTTATGAATGTAATTCCACAATCCACTGAGGAGCCGGTAATTTTCTGGCTGAGGTGGGAAGTTGCTGACATCTTGTGATACATGACAAGATTGATTGTATTTGCTTACCCTTTAACCTAATAAAGAAAAATAATGTTCCTTAGTCTCACTAATTCTCTATAAACTTGGACATTGCTTTAAATCAGCTGGAAGTGCAGGCGCTGAACCATATCATTGCTGGGGCAGGAATCTCGCTCCCCAGGTCCTCCCTGGTTCCCAGTTGAGGGGGACCAGCATGGCAGCATTGTCCCCAGGAGTGCCCAGCACCTCTGGGTCTGAGAGGACCATGGTGGTCGTGGCAGGGAGGTGGCCTCTGCACCCTGTGCATCCTGCTCGCTGGGAAAGCATTAACCAATTTACTGCTAATCGTGTTATCACCAGCACATCTGAGCAGCTGCTGGGGTAGCACAGGCCAAAGCAAACACGGCCCAGTGCCCTGAGGACACGGAGCAGTCAGAGGCAGCTGTGCCTACTCTCAGGTTTCCAGGTCTCATATCTCCCACCGCAGTGGTCCACTTGTCCTCTGGAAGGAAGGAGGCTCCACAGGACAAACCCAGACAGTACTGCAGTGGGCAGGAGGGATGCTGCAGCAGGGAGAGCAGGAGCTGCCCTGGCCAAAATCTGGGCTGGTGTCCTGACACCTGTGCCTGGGTGACCTTGGGTGTGCTGCACAGCAGGCACTGTGCCTGCAAAACTTCTGCTTTCCTTCACTGGGAGGTGGTAAGAGGTGAAGGAATGAGCTGGGTGTCAGGGTGCATGTGGCAGTGGGTCTGCCATCCCAACACACCATCTCCTCCATCCTCCCTTCCTGGGGACAGCCCTCTCCAGAGGAAGAAATTACAGGGCAGAGCAAGCAATGCCACTACAACATAGTTCCCCTCAGTTACCCACCCATCCTCTGGGGGATCATCATTCCTGAGTTGTTCTTACTCTGTTCCTCAGCCCTGCACCTGTCTTGGCTTCTCCGACCTTCTCCACAGCAGAGCACACAGCAAACAGGGCGCACATGTGTCCCCAGGTCACCAGCATTGGGGCGTTGCGTTGCCCCAAAGCGATGGACTGTGCCTGTGGCAGAGTGCCCCTGGCCTGGGGGTGTGTGGATGAAAGGTTTTCCCTGCTCTGCAGTGGAGCTGGCAGGGGGCTGCTCACCTGCCCCGTGTGGTGGTTTGCCAGCCAGCTGCCAACCGGCCGGGAATTGCCTTTGCCTTTGCTGGTGTGCTTAAAAATAACCTGCTAGCTTGTCAAGGTTATAAAGAGAGAGAGAACAAATTGCTTTCTGAGTTGATTAAACTGCTCAGCGTGGCTGCGCACGCGGCACTCTCCGTACGGCTGGGACGAGACAGAGTCTGGCGCGTTAATTTGCACTCGGCAGTTCCTGTGCTAATAAGGGCTTGATGAGCTGCCTCCTCGTACCCTCATCACCGGCCCCTCCGAGCAACGCTTGACTGGGCCCTGAGGCAGTTGGGGCACTTTGTCTATTCAAAATGCCTTTTTTTGTTGCCTTTCCGTTGCTTTTTAGCAGTGCCGTGTCCGGAGCTGCCCTGGAGCCACTGGACCAAATCTCCGGAGGATTTCAGCAGGATTTCTGCTTCATCCCAGGGCAGCTGAGGGAGTACAGGCAGAAGCAAACTCCAAAACTCAGCTGCAAGGAGAAAAACCCACCCGTGGCCACAAATTGCTGCCAGATATTTCTCCATGCCGGTGCAACAGCCGCCCTCGCCGCCGCGCCGCTCAGCATCACCCCACGATGCTGCCGCCGCAACGGGTTCTCCGTGCTTGAAAGAGGTTTCCAAATATAACCAGCCCCTCGCCTCCCCCTGCAACTTTCTGGGAAAATCCCTTTCTGCCTAAAATTATCCAGATGTGCTTTACAGCTCGAGGGGAGTTTGTGGGAAAAATACGAGGTTCGCTGGATGAGATGTTTCCTGAAGTGTGGGGCTGGGAGCTGGTTCCACTTTGGAGCAGACCCGCGCCGCTCACGCGCCACCGCTGCCAGAGCTTGGCTTAGTTAGTCAAACCAGATTGAGTTTATCTCTTAATAAGAACTAGGGAACGAAAGCGCTTTTTCTTTTTTCTAACCTTTTTTTAATTCATACTCCATGTTGGGGAAAGGCAGAAAAAATTTACCAAGCAGATTGGTGCTTCCTAGCACTCTGGTTCTGGTGTCCTTCTGGTAGGTGTCCTTTGTGGTTTATGTAGTTTATCAGCACTGTGGGCTGCTACTGATACCCTGCACCCCAAAGGACATGCCAAGGAGCTGACATCAGGGATCTGTCCAGGGGCCAAATTGGGGGCCAAATTGTGCAAAGCAACCCAGGGGCTGCGTCCTTCAACTGATGAATGAATTTTCAGTGACGACAAAGCAGTGGTGGGTGCGGACCCTGGGGTAGGGGCTTCACATAAATTGTAGCAATTTGCTGGCTCTGCCACTCTAAATCCTGTCTAATTATACCAAGTGCAGCATCTGACATTAATTTGTTACAGTGTGTGTGTACAGAGCACCAGACATTTTGGGGACGGATTTAAGAGCAGCCTTCAGATCTTTGCCCTTGCAATCCACTGCCAGTCACAAATGACTGAGTTTGGCCTCCTAGTTACCTGCCTACATTGGAAAATTGGTTATTTTGAAGTCTAAAATATTATTATTATTGACATCTACAATCATTTTACAGATGCAAAATTCAAGGCTGCATTCAGGCATCTTTGGGGGAAAAAAAATAAAAAAGAAAAAGAAATATTGGCCCTCTTTGCTCCTAGCTGCCCTTTTCAGTCTCTGAGCTGCAAAATAAGATTGACAGCGACTTCGAGACACCAGCAGCAAAGCACAGCCCGGGTCACAAGCCTGCAGAGCACTCTGGAGGGGAGGATGCCTGGGAACCAGGCTGAGGAGTAGCTGGTGTGGACTGAGCCGTGCGATGTCAGGTTTTTAACCAGCTTGCTGGAGCTCTTTGAGGATATTACTGCTTTGCTAGATAAGAGAAATTCAAGGGATGTGCTATACTTAGAGTTTCAAAACACACTTGGCATCAGCGCAGATCAAAGCCGAATGGTACAGGCAGCATCCCGGAATAGAAGGTGAAAGAGGGAAAAGATTTGGAATTTACTGGGAGGAAAAAAAATACGCTGAAACCAACAGCACGAGGCTGCTAAGCTAAAAATAGCAAAGAAGGTATTAGCAGTGGCTCCACACACAAACTGACACTCAGCTCCGCTTCCCAGCTTGGGGAGAAACCTTCCGTCCAAGCAGGAGATGCTCAAGGAAAGCACACCAGTCCCTGGAGAGTCCACTGCCCCAGCCTGGCTCCCAGCTGAAACCAGTGGTAACCAGTAAGGTTTGGGCGACCCCCAGCAGGGCGTGCTCTGTGTCAGCCTGTCCCCTCCAGCAGCCCATCATGTCCTTGCCATGTCAGGTTATCTGTGCCCCACCAGCAGCTGTTTCCAATCCCATAAACTGGAACAGTGCTGCTTTGTCAGCTCCCACACTGGTGGCCAGCCATAGCCAGGGGCTTTTATACAATCCTGCTCTGCCCTGGGATGTGGCACTGCCACCACCGCAGTGGGGCTGGGGCATTCATGCCCTCCCCACGATGGCACACAACAAGTGCTTCTTCAGTCCTTCCTCTTCCTCACTGCCATTTGGTGCTCATGGCAGCAGTGACAAGTCTGCCTCTTGCCACCCAGGCTGGCTAGGGGAGCCCAGGGAGGGCAAGGTGACAACCCCCCCACCCCTGTGTGGTACCCCCGGTCAGGGCTGTGCCTTAAGACAAGCCTTCCCCACAACGTCCAACAAGCAAGGAGGAATCACATTCCTCAAACCTGCTCTTGAAGCACCACAGTTGTATCACAAACCTGCAGCAGAGCCGGGAGGACTGGGGGAACCCCTCTAAAGCATCAGCTGCTGGGTGACAGGGTTCATCTGGGGGAGATCACAGCCAGGGAAAGTCCGATGGAGGGACACCTGTGAGTGATAGTTGGGTGGGGCTCCTATAAAGAGCTCACATGCCCCTGGCTGTGTGATGGGGTGTTCCTTGTAGAACAGCATGATTTGAGCTTGAAATGAAGGAGGGGTTTGCCTCCTTCAAAGGTGAAAGTCATTCTACCCTCCCTGGGAGGGAGGAGTATTTCTGAAGCACCTCAAACCATGGAGCCCCTCCTCTAGGTTAGTGCAACTGAGCTAATTGCAGCCCTGCAAGGGGCAGGGGGGCAGGCAGACAGTCCCTGCCACACAGGACACCCTAATTCCTGCTGTGCTGAAAGGGACAAGTCTGCTGGAGCAGAAGTGCCAGGGGCTGCTGCCACATTCCCCATGGATCCTGGCAGTCCCTTTGGTGGCTGGGAAAGGACTTAATCCTGTACCCCTGCAGCGATGCAAACACCTCTCCAAAAAGGGCTGGATCGCAGGGTGACGGTGTGTACTATTTCTGAGAACAGGCATCCTTCCTCCCGGGGCACCCCTGAGCCAGACCCCATCCCAGAGGTGACAGTTCACTCTGCCACATGCCGGGCACTGGGGCCTGGAGCACAGGGTCTGCTCCCTGGGCTAGGGGTTGGTGCTGGAGCAGTGCCAGGAGCCAGCCAGCCCGGCCCCACCACACGCCGCCGGGTTTCCTCTCGGCCGTGCCAGGCTCCTGCCAGCTGAGTTTGAGGTGAGGCATTAACACTGGTATCTCTGTTAATATTGCTATAAAGCAATAAAGGTAACTTGATTGCGGAAAGGCAGGGAGACCGGTGGGTTTGGAGCCGTTCCACAGCGCTGCTATTAGAAAGCTTGAAATGAGGGTTATTAAATTACTGCCAGGTACTGCAGGTTTTTCCTAACAGGGAGACTTCAGCTTGGCTCGGAAACTTAAGCTCTGGCTTGTTCAGGTTAATTAAAAGAGAGCTGGACATCTTCCAGGGCCTTGCTTCTCATTCCTGATGGCTACCCCCTCCCCTCCAAGGCCTGGGCAGAGTGTGCCAGAAGCACTCATGAGCATTACCCCACTGAGGGATGCTGAGGGGGCATTGAGCATCAGCACTGGGCAGGGTTGACAGGCCAGGGAAGCCAGGCTGGATGTCCTGGAGGATGGTGACCTGACTGTCACTTGCAGTCCCCTGGTGCTTTTGTGCCATCTGTCCTGGGATGCTGTTCCTGGACCCATGGAGCATGGCAGGTGCTGGGATCCCTGCCCTTTTCCCCAGCTCGGGGCCTCAGGAACCCAACACAGGTAGCAGCCAGAGGTGTTTGGGACGCTCTGCATTTGCCCGTTGCCCTTGGTCCCCAGCAAATTCCTGATTCCTTTACAGGGAAACAAGGGGCAAGTACAGTACAGTGAGAGAATGGCTGGTGGGAGGCAGAGGGCAGGCAGACAAACAGTGCCCACGCTGTCCCTCTTCCCACCCTTTTTATTGCATTGCTCTTGGCATCTCACATGTTCTTGCTGCTGCACAACTGGCACTTACGGATTCATGTGGCCTCTCGTCACAGAGAGCAGGAAACACAGTGCAAACAGGGAAGAGAGGGCAATTTGGGCTAGGTTTGGAGAGGGTTGCCTCCTCTGACCGGGAGCAATTTTCCTTTCACCTGTGTTTAGTCATCCCTGCTGCTGCTTTGACTCCCGCCTCAGCCTCTGCAGGTATTTTCCTGCTTCCTCACGGGGTGATGGAAAGTTTTTGGCAGCCCCCTCTCCTTGCCCTGGAGCAGATCACCTGCAGAGTGGCCTTTGTGGGGCTGGGGGTGCAGGCAGGTGGCTGTTCTGCTTGGCCCCCTCTGGCTGAGAACTACAGACAGAGGGGCTGGGGGCTCAGGGCTGCGCTGACCCTCCCTCCTCCTGCCCGTCTCTGATTGCCTGGTGCCGGGGAGAGAGAAGAGGGTTTACCTAGCAGTAACCCAGGCCCAAAGAGCTGCCATTGTGTTCTTCCAGCATGGCTCTCTCCTGCTCTGCCTGACCCCCGAGCAGTGGAGGACAAAGCCTGTGGCACACCTGAGTGGGTCTGAGCTGGGTCCCCCCAGTTTGTCCTGCTGTCCCTGAGGAAGTGAAAAGCAGACAGGGATGTGTGGTGCAAGGAAGGTGCATTTCACTGCCAATCGAGCACTCCAGGGAGGAGGTATGGGGGGACCCCCAAGTCAGGCTGCCATGGTGGGGAAGGATCCTGTCTCCATCTCCTCCCCAGAAACCGTTTTGGGAGAGCAGAGAAGACTCCCAATCCTGTGACTCCTCCACCCACCCCAAAATTTCCAGGTGGCAGAGGGGTGCCTGGACTTGGGACCAATACCATGGAAGGGCTGGGACCAGTTGTCCTGTGTCTGAGCACTCCCAGGTCCCCGGCAGGACAGTGGGAGGGGGCGGGTGAAGAGGGGTGCTGTAGCTGCTCGCTAGCCCCCGGCAGCACCCGCCCCGCTCCTGCCCTGGCCAGGCTGCCGGAGGTGCGGATAAATGCCGCTCACAGCTCCGTTAGTGACTCAACCCCCCAAAACACTTTTTGGACTCATTTTCCCAGAGAGAGTTTAATGGGGTTTGTCGTGCCAAAACCCCAAGCTATGCCTCACTTTCATCCCCTAATGCAAGCCATATATCAAGAGACACTAACAGAGCAGGGAGGGTTTCTGACAAGGGGATCCTGGGAACAATCAGCCAATACCCCCCTCCCCAGCCTGCGCCCCCCTGTTTTGTGCATTCCTGGTAATGTAAATAGAGAGGCGAGCGCTCGCAGCCCTCCTCGGACCCGAGGAGCCCGTCTGGGGACGGCGCCAGCAGCTCTGCTGTCAGTCTGCTCTCGGGGGCTTTGGCTGGTACCGTTTGAAGTGTCTCAAGTATCAGCGTCAGCGTTGTGTCCCTGGGGAGAGCGTCCCCGGGGCCAGCAGTGCCCCCGCACTTCCCTGATGCATACACTCAGCAGTCAGGAGATGGGAAGCTCCAGCTCAGCCTAAATAGTCCCTTTTCCTCCCCTGAAAAGCCACCCCTGCCAAAATATCCTTCCTCCTAGCAAGCCATGAGATGAGGATGGAGGCTGCAGCCCTGGCACTGACAGCATCCTGAGGGGCCTTTGGGGCCCTGAGCCCTGTTGGGGTAGCAGCTGCTGGGTCTGCCTCCTTCCACAAGCACCCTGGGGTGCCCCCATCCCCTGGCTCTCATGAGGAGAGAGGTGCAGCTTCCTTTCTTCAGCAAGGTGGAGGTGGTTGATGGAGCAGGTCAGGGCTCTCACACCCTATTTAGTACAGCATTGGGTCCTGGGGAGCAGGTGGTAGTTTGACACTGGGCACCATCTCCAGCGTAGGTGGGTGCCCCTTCCGTGGTGTTTTATGAGGCATGGGAAAATCCAGAAGACTAACTTTTCTTAATTTAAACACCCATGTGTTTGCTTGCTGTGCATGTCAACAGTATGGGATTAAGCTCTCCTGAAGGACGTTGGTCATGCATGGCACTATGTCACCTTGGAGGGGACCTGCATGCCAGCCTGGACATGCAGTTTTGTTTCCACAAACTTCACTCACCATCCCAGAAGAAACCCAAAGCTTCTTCAAGCAGGGCCAGGGAACCCAACCGGGCACACTTCATCTTTCTAAGGGAAAAAAAAATTCAAGCCAAAAAGCCTCCCCTGGGAGAGTTTCCAAAACAAATCTCAAGCCTTGGCTCACTGCACAAAAGCAGGAAACCTCCTGAAGGTTTTCCTTCAGCTTGTCTGGATGAGAATCCCCAACAGCGTTGCAGCCGGGGCAAGGGACATGGGACACAAGGTGCCACCAGTGCCAGTCCCTGACCCTCAGGGCAGGAGGAGCAGACACAGCTGGGAGCATCAGGGTGCAGAGGAGGCTCATGTGCCAGGAGCAGGGTGGGCTCTGGCTGTGATGTCCTCACAAAGTTGCAGGCCAGCAGGAGAAATCCCTGAGCCGAGCACCTTGGGACAGGCTGTGGAGCACAGGCAGCCCCTGGGACCACATGCCTGGGAGAAGCTCCAAGGAGAGAAGGAGCTGGGATGATGGGCAAGCAAGCGGGCTCATGAAGGAGAGACCCCAGTGGGGATAGGGACCCCTCGGGGCCACCTCCCTGTTCCCCATCCTGCCAGGCAATGGGGATGGAGACTCCATGGAATGGAGCTGCTCCCCTCCATTGTCTCTGTGTCCCCAGCAAGGCTGCAAGGAGTTCTCCCAAAGCAGGGAAGGGGTGTGATACCTCTGAGCTCCCTCCTGACTCTGTTGGGCATCAGTAATTCAGCCAAGGCTGGGGAGAGCAGGAGGAGGAGGGCTGCAAAGTCCTCACACAGTGATTTCTTAGGAAACAGAGGAGAGCTTGCGCCTGGCTGCAGTCGAAGCACTCGTGGGGCAGAAATGGCACTGTACCAACTCATGGCTGAACCAAAGCCATTCTCAGAAAATGCCGCTCAGCTCCATGCCAGTGACGGCTGTCCCTATATGGACACCTCGTGTCTGTGGGAGCCTTCCCCAGGGACCAGCCACCAGATCAGAGTGGCACTGACCTGGCTGTCCTTGGCCTTGCCCTCTCCCACACACTCGCAGGGAATCCTGTGATGGGGCCGGTGATGCTGGGTGGCCCTGGGGGACCCCAGGGAGCGCATGGTGGGGAGGGGATCTGCGAGGGGTTTATTTGCCGGGACCAGCCCTCGGCGGCCCTGAGCTTTACGAGGCAGCCGATGCGGCTGCTTCCTTGCGAGCTGCAGCAATAAAGCTTGCCGGGGGGTCAGAGGTGATACCGACTGCTCTTAAGTGGCCAAAACTGGTGGTCTGTGATGGAAACTGAACTTCTAGAGCCATAATCAGAACCAGAGGGGTTAAATTCCAATGGCTAAATACCAAGGACTTAGCCTAAACATCTCTCCCATCTTGCTCAGTCTGCCCCAAACAGGATCCTGCAGCGTGCGGTTGTTTGGGCAAGGTCAGGCTGCTGGAGTGCGAGGTGTGTGTGCCACATCTCCCTGCTGCCTTGGGATCAGACATCGCCAGGGCCGCCGAACTTCCTCCATCTCGGTGCGCTGTTGCACTGGGTAAACACCTCTGCAACGCTTGGGAAATTCAGAGCGACCTGCAAATGGATGCAGAGTTAAGCATTTGCTGGTTTCAGAGCTCTCCAAAGTGCCAGGGTGAGGTTGATGCTGGAAACCTGAGCCCTGTAATTGTATTGTTCTGCCCGAGTGATATCTAAAGGGCTGGCTGGTTTGTTTGCGTGTTTGTTTGTAGTGCAACTATCAAAGGAGGTCTCAGCAGTGATGAACGCCGCTTCTAAAAAAGGGCCTGCCCCGGAGCCAGCACCAGCCCTTCTCCAGGTCGAGCCACTACACGTCCCCATAAGCATAACCCGTCCTACCAGTGGCAGCTCCAGAGGCATACCAGCATTCCCACAGGAGTGGGGGACTGCCTGCCATGCCTGAAAACAGGTTCCAACATCGCTGAGCACTTCCAGGAGAACCCCGAGAAGGGCTCTCCGCAGGGGCCAAGCAATGGGTGAGAAAGGATATGGCCAAAATGCAGCTGTGAAGAGGCAGAGGGAGTGGGGAGGTTGACAGAAGCAGGGCTGTGCAGATGCACCATTGTATTTCCTCAGCTGTGGAAAGCTGGCAGACACTTCCCTCCCCCCTAGAAGAAGACGCCAGAGAAATGCAAACATGACCATACATCCCAAGGTCTGTGTGCCAGCTAGAGCACAGTCCTCAGAGGAGATGTGGCTGGACCTCTCATGGGCTGATTTTCCTGTTGGCCAACCCAGTGGGAAGGAGGGAAAGCCCTCGGCAGCATCCACTGCACAAAGCCACCCCCCACCCCAGCATGTGTCCAGGAATCCAGGCACCTCCACCTCACCAGGTCCTGGTTTCTACCTCCAGGCTGTGTGAACAGCCACTACTCCCTGTGGCAGGAGGTTAGCAGAGGGCCAGGCAGGCTGCTGAGCGTTAGCATCAGTGTGGTTTATTACGCTCATTAATGATGTGGAGAAGGCAGCGTGTTAGCAAAAACGTGACATATTTAGGTTAGTTAAGGCTGAAGGACTTTGCTGCTGTGGGAAAGGATTGCACGAAGATATATGACATTCACCATGGGCCTGTACGAGATGATGCATCTTGGATAGACTAATCAAGATAATTCACATATATTGTCCTAAATTAATTATAGCCACTAAGTACAAGCCCAACATGTCAATGCAGACAGCTCAATTAACAGCTCTTATTCAATATATGCTGATGGTCAAAAGAGCAAAGAAAAGATTACAATGGGCAGAGAGCATGGAGCATAGCACTGGAAATACTGCAGTACCACTGCCTAAAGAAACGGCTTTGCCAGCACATGAAGGAGCAGAGGGTGAGGGTGATGGGCACAGGGCAGTGTGGAGAGAGGCTAAAAGGGGACAACAAGGGACCTTTTTTAGCCCTCTCTTCCTGATAACCTCTTAAAAACAGAATAGATCAAGTATATGAAGCAGATTTTTAAATAGCAAGGGAGAGGGGTGGGAAGAAAAAAGCTATTTTAGAAAGCAAATAGCTGTTTGGGTGGAGCAGGAGCAGAGGTTCCCGTTCATGCAGAACAGTGACCCCAGGGCTCAGTGCCCGTGTGCTGGCCAGGGTGTGACTGTCCAAGGAGAAAAGGTGGAAAGAGGAGAAAGATGAGTCCAGCTCTGTGTACAGTGGGTGAGACAAGGACTGAGTGCTGCATCCTGGCTTGATAAAGGATGTGAAAAAGTTGGACAGGGCTCAGGAATATGGGAAACTGCTTTTGAGTGGGAGGTTGAGGCAGGCCCCTGCCTATTTTTCTATCAGAGCAGACCTTAGGATGTGACTCCATTGCAGTCAGCACATGCTGAAGGGAAGGGATTTCTTTCAGTCAAAAGTATGGAATGAAACCCAGTGACCGGGACTGGAGCAGGTCTTGCACCATGGCAGGAACTTGCCGGGGCTGGGAGACCTCTCTGTCACCCATTCCATGCAGCTGAGGGGCTTCCTGCAGCCTCACTTCAGTCAGGCTCCCTTTCCCTGGATTCTCAAGAGGGAACACTGACACCAGGTGCCCTGTGCCCTGAGGCAAAAGGTTTCATGCCTGAGCCCAGCAGTGGCTGTGGGAAATCTTTGGGCTGATTTCCCTCCTGCGAGACTCCAGCCAGCATCGTGCAATCTCTTTTCATTCCTATTTCATGAGATGTGAATAATTTATGAGAAACACAATGCGGGGAGGATAAGATGAATATATATATGTATACATATACTCAACACACGCATATATAGTGTTAGAAATAATCAAGGCTCAAATATATAGGGAATGTTGTGGTACAGCAGCCATGAAAATGTGGGGTAAAGAGCAGGAGCACAACACAGAGTCATAAAAGGCAGATGGAGGGGGTTGAGGGATGTATAGGATGGGATAGAGGTGCTGTCTCCTACGGCAGCAAGGACCTGCACCCTTCCCAACTGGCCCAGGAGCTCGTCACAGGCAGAGGCATCTCCCCCAGCTCTTCCCCAGAGTCATGCAGGGATGTGTGATGCCAAAGGGAGGGCGATGCCAAGGGCTACTCCTGCATTGCCCTGGGGAAGGGGCAAGATCCTGGTGGGTGCGTGTGCTCCAGTGGGAGGCAAAGACCAAGGAAGGCTGAGAAGCAGCATCTCTGGGAGCTGGGGTTTTGCATCCCTGACCAAACCACCCTCCACAGCCTCTCTGCAGCCATCCAAGCCCGTGCAGCCATTTCTGTGTCTGTGTGCAGTTGAGCCTCTCTCCATCCACGGCCAGCAAACAGGCAACTGAATTGTATGTGGGAAACCCAGAGACTCTTCTTCAACTGCACAGAAAATCCCATCACCTGCTGCATCTGGCTCCCAGCCACCAGCCAGGCCTGACGGGTGCTAATTGGCAGTCATTAATTAGCCTTCCGGCAGGCTCTCACCCTGTGGACTTGCCGACAGAGCCCATTGCAACCTGCTGATGCAAGGAGAGAGCTGGTGTCCCCCTGCCCCATAGGGACTGCTGGAGCCTGCCCTGAGGAGGGGAGAATCCCCCTGCCTTGCCCCAGTCTAGGGGATTGGGACAGGGAAAGGGATGGCTCCTGCTGCCTGCCCACAGCCCCAGCTCTCTGGGGTTAGGCACCAGAGTCATGGAAAACCAGCTGCCTTCCATGAAGCTGCTCTGAGCTAACCTGGAATGATCCTGCGGTGCAGGCCCTTGGCTGCTATTCCAGCTCAGAGCTGAGCCATGGCAGAATGGAAGTGGGATGAGGGGCAGACACGGGGGACAGGGAGAACTCAGAAGTTGGATGATGGCCACACACTCACTGTCACCTGCACCCCAGCCAGGCCCTGTGTCCTGGTGGCACTTGGAGCAATGCACATGGGGACTCCATAGACCTCTCAACTGCATATTCCCTCAGTGAAGCATGTGGGGTCGTGCCTCAGCCCCAGCCATGAGCTGGCTTCGTGGTGGGACACAGACTGCATTTGCTCCTCCTGACAGCCTGAGAGCTGGGTGTTTTCCTCTTTGCCTCTGCCCTGGATTTCCAGCTTTTGAATTTGCTTCACCCCAAAAATACCCTATTATAAATAAACCCCCAGGAGTCCTCCTCTGCACAGTGTCCTGCCCAGTTCCAGTTCCCTTTTCCACTAGCACGTGCTCCCACCACAGCAGGGACCACATGCCAGGTTGGCATCACCAGCAGGACAAGGTTTGTCACCCCTTGGGTTCGCCCCAGCCTGGCTATACCTGCACCGGGGTTGGGGACAGGCTGGGGCACCCAACAGCCAGTCCGGCCCATCCTGCCTTTTTTCCACAGTCGGTGGCTCCCATTTCCCAGGTCTAATTTATCACCTCATTTTTTATAAATGGGTCATTTCCCATCCCCAGCCCGAGAGACAATTGCGATGGGCCCTGGCACTGGGCCACGAGCTCCTTTCAACTTCATAGCGAGTTCATCAAAGGCCCAAGACACCATTTCCCCAAACAGTAAAAGTGTCAGGGAAAGAGGCGTGTTGGGAAGCCTCGGTGACAGCCAAGTGCTTAATTAGTGGTAATGCAGAGTTTACAGCCCCCCTCACTGCCTCCCCCCGGCCCCTTGTTTCTGGGAAGGGTGTGAAGGGTTAGACAGGTCTCTCTGCTGCTCGGTGACCCGTGATGTCCTCCAGTGATGTGGCGGAGGGGATGGGGACATCCCAGCCTGGCTGCTGGGACGAGGAGGAAGACAGGGAGAGATCTGCCTGTGTGGCACTCACGCAAGAGCATCCCCGTCCCCCAGGTCCCACTTGTGCTACAATCCACCCCAGCACCCATGGGTGCCCCGGCATCCACAGGCATGCTCTTCTCCCTGGCTGCTGGGTGAATGGGGAATATGTGGGAAAGACCCTCTGAGGGGTCAGCAATGGAAATGCTGTTTCCCACCCATCCATCCTCATCCCAGTCACAATCTCCTGGCTCCTGTGATGCCTTGCAGTCCCATGAGACCCAGTGGCAGAGCACTGGGCTGGTGCAGGGGGCAGCGTACCACTGTCATGTCCCTTTCATTCCTCTTTCCTCTCTTTCTTTTTTCCCAGAAATCACCTTCCTGCCTGTCACACTCCCTGCCTCTCTCTGGGCTGTTTTTAATGTATCCTTTTGGCAACAAAGCAGCCGGAGCTGAGCATGGTGACTTTGGCGCTCAGCGGCAGAGCATAAGTATTAACAGAGCTGATGGCATTACAGTGTTGGCACTCACTCTCACAGCTTCCCTAATAAAGCCTAACACCAGCCAGGACTTTTAGCCACAATGGTGCATTTAGCAGGGACTTGTCTCTGACTCCCACAGCCACTGGATCCATCCTCTCATTGTTGACATTTCTGGGGGTCAGATTTTCCATCAGAAGTTGCCAAATACAGGTAAGGATCAGAAAGAAAATCAAGAGATTTGGTGATATGAGGCTTTATGCATTCTGTACACGGGTGCCCAAGGCTCCCAGGGGACTGGATCACCATGGGGAGTGGATTAGCGGGGGAGCACTGCTGTCACTGCAAAGCCAGAGGTACAGGGGGCAAGCAGAGAGGTCTCTGTGGTCACTTGGTCAGCAAAGTACCATGTCCCGCACTAGGATGAAGCTGGTCCCAGCCAAAGCAGAACCCCTGTGCCTCGGTTTCCTGCCTGTGAAGGTTCCACATTACCCTCTGAGGACATGCATGTGGCCAACAGGGAAAAATAAGGTGATGGGCTGTACCATGGCATTGCTTGCTCTCCAGGTTCTTCGTTCCCCAGGGCTGGAGCAGTGTTGTGCTGATATAAAGCAGATATAAAGCTGATTTTCATTAGGGAGGAGCACCAGGTTTTGTGGTGGGGCCCTGCTCACACCCAGCAGGGCTGTGATGCCAGCAGCTCTGGCCACTCCCCAGGCATGTTCCCCATGCAGGGTGACAGTGGCATCTTCCCACCACCACCCCACAGCACACAGGCAGGGCTGGCCCAGACCCACGCTGGGATGGGATGAGATCTGTGATGGACCTCATCCCCACGTGCAGGACTGTGCCACCCTCTGCACAGAATATTCCTGCCTGGATGAGCCCACAAAGGGACCTGGCAGCTCCCTGGCACATCCCACCAGGCCGTGGTTCCCTGCTTCACCTCCCTGGCCTCGAGTTCCTGAGTGCTGGGCTCTCCCCCCGCCACCCTCCTCGGCACGGCTGGGGCCTTGCAGCTACAACCAGGAAACTATAAAACTTTACAGAGTGCGGCTGGAGAGAAACAGGAATTGCTGCAGTGACTGCCAGAAGGGCCAGCGTTAGATTCACAAGATTTTCCAGGGCTTGGACTCGCCAGGAAGGGATTTATCCACCTAGGAGGAGCTGTAAAAACTAAAATTAAATTCTTCATCTTGGAAAGGGAGGGGGGAAGAGTATGAAGAAACTGCTTGACCTCCCCCCAAATGCTCTGCTGGAGGCCAGGAACCTGGGGGGATGTGGGGCACTTATGGCTGCACCTGCCCAGCCCCTGGCTGAGGGGAGCCTGGCATCCCCAGGATCCCTGACACTGCTTGTCCTGGGGGCTACACTCAGCATCCCTCCAGTCTGACAATCCTTTAGGGCATAATCTGGAGGTCTGTGTGGGTACCAAGGGGGAGGCTTGAAGTCAGTGTCCTTTCCCTGGTCCCTGTCCCCATTCCCCATTAGTCCACCCCATGTGCTGCCACACCTGCTGCAGGTGAAAATGGTGCTGGGCATGATACGATATTTGGGACTCCAGCAAGGAGTAAGCAGGGGTGTTCCACCTGGCATCCCAGAAGCTTCATTGGGGTGGATTTCCATGGTGTTCTGGGGTTAGTAAGCAGTTAGAAGGAAAAAACCATACTGCCCTGTGGATTACAGAAATGTGCCACAGCATCGTGGGTAGCGTTGCAGGGGACAAAGAAGCACCTGGCTGGGTCAGGAACTGCTGCTTTTTCATGTGGTGCAGCTGATTTGGGGACCACACCTGGCCCCCAGCTCTGGGCCATCTGATCTGTGGCAACCTTCCCCACTCTGCACTGTGGCCAAGCAGTCCAGGTCTGACCCCCTGCCAAAGGACAGCAGATCCCCTCCTGTGCCAGGACCACCAGCTCTCAGCCTGGGGGGCATTTTGGGACTCAGCATAGTCCCAGGTGCACCTTTCCGCCCGTCAGCTTTCCCTGACTTCTCCTCCACGCTGGCGCAGGGGGGGGCAGGTCCTCCCTCACCACCCTTCTCCTCCCCATCCCACCAGGCTCACACGGAGATGGTGGGCAGGGGCACGCCAGGGTCACCCAGCCACAGGCCTGCTGAACCAGCCTTGTCACCCATGGGCTGCTGGAGCAACACATCTCACATTCCGCTACACCTCCTCACTGGGTTTTTCCCACTATAATGGTGCACACTAACGCTTTTAGGAAAAGCCCACATTGCTGCAGGCTTTGAGAGCCATTTCCCATGTCAGGGGAGCCAGGATGGCCAGTACAGCATCCTGGTCAGCGTGCTGTGGAGAGGCTGTGCTGTGACAGGCTCTTTTCAGGAATTTTGCACTCTTAGGGCAATGAATCTTATGTCACTGATCTCTTTAAAACTAGCTGAACCCTTGGAGCCTCGCTGCTGAGCAGCATGGGAAAGCATCCCAACACAGGGAGAAGTCAGGCTGCTCCTCCAGACATGTGGAGGCAGAGATCAAACAAGGCTCACTTGGAAACCTCAGCAGAATTATGCCAGAGGACACAAAGGATGTCCGGGTCATGCCAAAGCTGCAGCTCTGCCATTGCTGGCTCCCAGGGTGAGCCAGGCTGTGCTGGGGCCCCAGCAGGTCCATCTGCCTGGCTGGTGGAGTGAAGCATGGCATGCCAGCAATTTGTTTTGTACTCAACCTTTCAGGCTGGAAAGCCAAGAGAAACCTGAAGATGCGAAGTTTATGTGCGAAATCCCATCAGCTGAGTGCCTGGCTGTTCACAGTGCCACATCGCTGGCGTCCTGCCCTGCCAGGACACCCAGGTGCTGTTTTGTGGATGGGCTTTGAGGCAATTTTCCTTTTATTCCAATTTTTTTGCCCGCAATAGATTTTACACCAAAAGCATGAAAGGACTGCTGAGAAAGTATGTATCAGGGAATGCTCTTTTGTTGCTTATTCTGGTTTTCTTTCTATTTTCCGCTTGTCACTGCCAGTGCAGGCTCTTAAAATAACTGGCTACTTTAAACCATGCTCCTTTGTTCCCTGGCTGAGCACCGCTGGCTGCCAGCTGGAGAGGGAGGGAGGTGAAGTGTCAGGGTCCTGCAGAGAGTTTTAAAGGAGGTTTGCGGTGATGGGGACAGCGTGTTACACCCCGAGTCCTCCGAGCTGCTCTCTCCCTTGCTACCAGGAGGGCCCTGTGTTGTGGGATTTCCCAGGGAAGCACTGAGTTTGCAGGTTCTCAGCTGCTCCCCTCTCTGCCACCACCCAAACTTCATCCAGGTTCCAAGGGGCCAGCCGTGGGTCTGCACCCCAGCTTTGCAGCCTGCAGGCATCCCGTGTGGACTCCTCACAGTCCCGCCCAACTTCAGACCCCTGCCCTCAGGACTGCCCCTTTCCCACCCCCGCACTCTCTGCTTTGCAGCAAATTGTTTAAAGCATGAAAGCTCCTGGAGGGAAGAGGTGGGATGGAGGCCACACAGCTCCCTTGACCCCAGTTAGTGTGGGAAAGGGCTACAGCAAAACTGGTTAGGAACTGGCAGCCAGCCCCAGGGGAAGCAACAGCTAAGCCTGGGCTTATCCCTCCCAAGCCAAGCGCCAGGGCAGCGGATGCAAATCCCGGGCAGGCCAGGAATTGCCTGGCACCTCTCCCAGGGTGTTTGCACCTTCATCCTCGGGCACCCTAGGAATGTGGTGTGACGGGGAGAGGGGATTCCTGCAGCCACGGGGAAACTGGGGTGGGGGTGCGGCCGGCCAGGGCGCTGCCAGCAGGCCGGGCTCCACCACCTGCAGGCACTGGGGCTGGGCCAGAGCCCGGCTTGGAAGTGCTACGTCGGAGGCTTGTGCCATGCCTGGGCATGTCCTCACTTTGTTTATTCCTTTGACTTATTATTTTATTTGACTATTTATTCCTGGCTGCCTTTTTCTCACGGTGGCTGTGTTTATTTAGCACGCCAGGCCTGGAGCCCGCCGGGCTCGTGCTGCTGCCAAGCACAGCCATAACCCGGGCGCAGCAAGTGCCACGACAGCAACCCTGTGCTGAGGTTTCTCCCAAGGGCCTGGTGGGATGTTTGCAGTGGGTGGGACAGTGTTTCGAGGGGACAATGGGCAGTGAACAAGAGGGTGGTCACACGTGCTTGGCGCTGTCGTTGCTGCCGGCACGCAGCCACACCGAAGGGTTCCAGCACCTGCATGCCTGCCCACCAACACAACCCTGTGGGGCTGTGGTAGCTGCGCCAAGCAGAGAAACTCTGGGCTGGAAGGAGGTAGGTTTGGAAAGTGCGAGGGTGGCCCATGAAGTGATGCCATCCCCATGCCATCAGCGATGCTCCTTGGGGACCCTGTCCCCACCAGCCTCCCACGGTCCCAGGTGATCCCAGAGCCCAAACCCCAGTGTGATGTGGAGATGCCAGCAAGCCATCAACCCTCCTCCCTCCATTCCCAGCCCTATGTGGCATCTCCCATGGTGACAGCCCCCAAGGACCCAAATCACTGGGTCCTCTTGATGCTGAGGATGCGGCTGCGGCTGGGGGCCGGGGAGCCATGGCAACCCGGCAAGGATGGGGGTTGCCATGGCAATGAGAGGCGCAGCATCCGGAGCTGGCTTTGGGCAAGGGATGCTCCAGGTGGGATGGGAAGCAGGACCAAGGTACTGCCCCAGGGCTGGGGAATGTCAAAGCCTCAACTTGGAGTCCAGGAAAGCTGCCCTGCTCTGAGGGCTGCCCCAGGCCCACAGTGCCTGGTGGGGGTGGGCAGATGGAGGCTGCTGGGGTTCAGGCTCTGTGCTTGGCCCTGCTGTGGCCCCACTGTGCCCATTGCCACCATCACCTCTGGCTGCTCCCAGGCAGCCCCAGCCGGACATGGTGCTCGTTCCTGCACAGTCCAGAGGAGCAACCATCTCTGCAGGGCATGCAGAGTCAGGAGAGGCCTCTTGGATTTTCGCAGCTAGGAGGTCTGCCAGCATCTCTTAATATGAGCACGAACCCCAAATATCTTGTCACCCCATTTGGGGGTCACTACCCCCCACCTGCGAATGTCTCTATGGGGCCAGGCTGTGGCACAAAGCGGGTTTCAGCCCCTAAATCTCTGGGTTTGGAGATTATCTGTTTCCTGTGACTAAGACGGGCACCCAGCTGACCCCAGCTCAGGGCTGAGCATGCAAAGGGCCTCTGCACCAGCATTTCAGCTGCAGGCTCCTAAAATGTCCCTAATGGGGCCAGGCTGCTAATTGCCTGGTTAGCAAAGGTGCCTGAGAGAGCAGTGGACTGGGTGAGGGTGCTGCATCGCCAATTGACGACCCTGCCTTGCCCCCCCAGGCCCATGGCCACCCGCTCAGCAGCGCGTCCCCATCCTGCCGGCCCCATCCTGCCGGCCCCATCCTGCCGCAGGGCTGGGAGGCAGCAAGGGGAAGGGGGGCGATGGGAGGAGGAAATGGACCTCCCAGCTGGGAAGTACGCGGGAGAGTGACATTTGCCAGACACTGATGCTGCTTTTGATAAAGAGCAGGGGGCAGTTTGCTGCCCACAGGCACCCATGTTTCCCACACCTTCCAGCAGCTGGGGGACAAACCTCGTCCCCCAGCTCTGAAGCCTTTGCCTCCCACAGAGCCAGAGCCACGCAGGGCTGGATGCCTTCCTTTCCCTTTCAGCCCCAATTGACTGCAGAACAGGAGGGGAAAGGCACAAATCCTGATTTTTACTTATTTTTCGTGTGGCATTTGTCAGCACCTGATGACACAGGGCTGATGCAGAAGTGCAGAGTGTCACCTGGACAGCATCAGCATGGTTGCAACACGTGCCCTGCAGCAGACGGACAGGGCCTGCTCTGCAAACACACAAGCGTCATCAGATTTTCCCAAGGGCACATCCCCAGCACAGGAATGAGCCCAGAAGCCAGGATGACAGCCACCCCTCCTTCTCATGCTGCCTCCCAGGGCTCCAGCACCTGGCAGGCCCTTTCCCCCTGCAGAAATAGAGGCTGAGCTCTGCTGCAAGCGCGCGCCAGCAAAAGGGGCTGGCGGCCGCTGGCAGCCGCTTCCAGCGATTCCACCCTGGAGCTTGTGGCTGGGCTTTAGATCTGCTAAGCCTGCTTCAAACTTTGCACTGGGAGAAGTGATTTGTCTGCAAATGTTATGTGGTTAAAATAAATGCAGAGAATTTTAATCCTGGGAATTTGGAAAGTAGGAGATTTAAAATAACAAAACCCTTTCATATGGCACTTAATCCGAAATTAGCTGGGTTTTAAGTTTTACGGCAGTAGCTGATCATTCCTCGGCCACCTCCCGCTCGGTGTGGGAAGGAGGGGCTCCCCAGATTCCCGGAGCACGGGGCAGTGGGGGCTGCAGGATGGGCTCTCCCGGCCCTGCCTGCCTCGCCGTGCCAGGGCGGTGCCGGAGTAGTGACGGCACTCTTTTTTTGTTGACGTGGAATGGATCTCCCACAGCTACTTAAGGTTTTAATTGCCCTGTGATTAAAGTTTTCATTACTAAGCAATTAGCACCTGAAATTTTAAGTGCTGAAGTGTTTAACTGCATCCTGAAGCTGCCAGAGGTGAGGGGTGGTGGATGTGGGTGGGATGGGAGAAGGTTTTGAAGTGGGGACCATGAGCAGCAGGAGGTGGCTTCCTTGCTGAGGCCCAGCCGGGCTGGCACGGGTGCTGCCGGCCGCCCCGACCCGCTGGCAGCGCCAAACTCCTGGCAGCACAGGGAGGAGCTCCCGGAGGGGCAAGCGCCCGGGGAGCCTGGGAAGGAGACAGGCTGGAGCCGGCGCTGGTCTGGCGGGGAGCACACCGGCTGGGCGAGCTGGCACCCGGCAGTGCTCCCTGCCCTGGGAACGGGGCCCCACGGGGCTCCCCTTGCACTGGGGATGGCACACGGGAGCCCCCAGCAGCCGCATGGCTGACCCAGGTGCCTGCTCAGATGTCGTCCCTCTGAGTGCAGCCCTTTGGACAGAGGACTTGGAGATGTCACTTGATGGCATGATAGCCCCACTACAATGGTATCCAGCCCAGAAACATGGGGAAATCCTCAGCCAACTTCCCACATCCCCAGCACAGCTGCCCTCCAGGTGAGCAGACAACGGAGGCCTCTTGCAGAGCTTTTTCTTGCATTCATCTGCTCCCACCCTTCAAACACATGTCCCCATACCTACCTTGTGGCGATGCACTCCTGGGACTGGCTGCCTGGTGAGGAATGTCCTCCCTTCTGTTTGTTTTTAGACTCTTGCTGGGTAATTTCATTTGATGCCCCTTAGATCTTCTGAGAAAATAGGAATAATTGTTCCCTAATCACCTTACCTTATGAAATTGCAGCTGAGGTTGCCGCATGCAAAGGAGGTGAGGGGTGGCGGCTGGTGCAGCGGGCAGGGTGCGTGGGTGCACCCGTGTGCGGGGCCATGGTCTGACACACACCGTGTGTGTGCCTGTGTGACATGGACCCGTCACCGGAGCACATCAGGGCTGTCTTTGGAAATGGGGAGTGAAAGTCACGCTTGCTCCAGCAGGATGGAGTCTCTGGGTGAGAAACTGCTTATGGAGAGAGGGCTGGGCTGGGAGGTTTGTCCTCTGAACCTTCCATGGCCGTTGCTGCTTTTCGAGGTTTTCCTTTCATCCCTGCCACTCCCTGTCTGCACGGGAATGCCTCCCAGGGGCACCGTGGGCACCGCAGCTTTGCCGTGCAGGCTGGAGGCTGTTCTAAGGCAGAGCATCACTAACTCAGGTCAGTGCTGCAGACAAACTCCCCTGCCTATCCCAGAGCCTCACGTTTCATCTCTCAGCCCATCCCTGTCCACGTCTTGCCAGCACAGTGCTCGTCGCAGCCCTGTTCAGCTCCGGCCGTCACCCCAAGGTGCCAGGGAGGGGATCAGGGCTGGGTGCATGTGCAGGGACATTGTGTGGCTGGGAGCTGTCCGTGTTTATACAGACATGCATATCCCCCAGCCACGCCGTCACCCCGTCCCTTGGGGGCCGCAGCAGCGCCGTCCTCAGCACCGAGTCCGCGCCCAAGCAGGCGGGTTGGCACTAAAGACCCAGCCCCTGCCAGCAAATACCACGCAGTTACCACAGTTATTTGGTATTGTGCAGGCGTCGGAGCCCTGCCAGCGCTGCTCCCCGGGCTGCCCACCAGCTGCAACACACAGGCAGCGACCGGGGCTCCCTGGCCAGCGAGCTGCCCTGAAATCCTCAGCCCCCCACCCGGGACAGTGGCGCTGCAGCCGCCGGCACCAGGGAGCCCGAGGCTCGAGGGAGAGACCGGCTGGCAGCATCAGCCCAGTGGGAGCGAGTGGGGGCTCATTAATTACAGCACGTGGGGAGCGACGCGATTGTACGGAGCATCCTCCCCCGGCCCGCGCACCCCCGCTGCCTGCTCCAATTTCTCATCCTATTCTGAAATAAATTCGTTTCGGGCTGAAATTTGCCAGGCATGGCTTGGCTCCAAGGGGAATTCTTGGAGAAAGTTTAAGTAAAATTGGTTCAGCCATTTTTGAGTTATTCAAGTGTGAATAAGCAATTTCCCCATGTGCTCCGTTCAGAAATTTTGTGCTTGGGTAACTCAGACCTCTGGAACTGCAGAATAAACGAGGTTTCTGCATCTTGCTAAGCCGGCAGGGAGGGGATTTCCCGGGAGTGACTTCACAGGGAGACAGAAAATCTTACCACCCTGAGCCTGGCCTTTGGTTAAGAAAGCATCTCAGCATCTCCATCAGCCCCCAGCCTTCTCCTTTCCTACTGATGCTGCACTGTACCCCCGTGCATGTGTTAACGATGCCAGCTTCATCACTCACTTCTCTGCTGCTCATCTCCTTGAGTGACAGCATGTCCAAACCAACAGCTTCTGCTTCCTTGCTCAAACTTCGGCATTTTCCACGAGTGCAATCCCCTTACTGCTGCTTTGCTCCCCACCCACTTCCTTTTACCTGGAGAGTGCAATGCCCCACTTGCTGAATCTCCTGTCCCTCACAGAGGTTTATCACAGTCATATGTCATATGTCCTGTTTTCAATTAGCACACTGGCTCTCTTGGGCATGACTTTTCCTTCAGGAACCATGCCCAGTGGTGCACTGTGGCACTGTGGCAGTCCTCAGGGCACAGCATTCTGGAGAGACTCCTCACAGTTCCCGGAGGATGCCAGCATTCCTGCAGTAGGAGTTGGTCATCTCCAAATTTTCAGCTGCCCAGGCAACCTCTCTGGCCAGAACTCGGGAAGCCAAATCCTTCCAGGACACAGAAGGAAAATGCCCATCCACAGCCCTGGTGGGAGTGTACAGCAGAAGGCAGAGGGGACACGGATGTGCTCTGTGTCTGTCCTCACAGAGGAGAGGTCAACCATAGCCAGCCCTGATAACCTCCCAAATTACTGCTCCTGCCAGCAGCCACAGGGAAGGTGGCCAGGAGTATGGTCCTGTGGCCACCCCACTGTGCCAGTGCGGGGCCAGGGCTGGGGCTGCACAGCAAGGGAGTTTCTGGGGCAGGTTTCTGGGGCAGGAGCACTGTGGGGAGGTGCCGCTTGCAGATGGTGGGTGTCTGTGGGGACAGCCCAGATGGCTCTGCCAGGGGGACGAGGCTGCCCAGGGTGAAGGAACCAGCCATGCACCCCACTGGCCCTGGACCTGCTGGAGTTCCAGCCACTCCCAGGGACCAGGGGCATCAGCATTCCCCAACATCAGGGACTTGGGGAATTTTGCTGAGCCCAAGTGAAGCCTCCCCAGGCATCTGAGGGGCAGATACAGCGCAGAGGGCCAGAGGTCGCAGCCTGTGTCCCACAACCATCATAGCAGGTATGTGTCTGTCCTGAAGGATGTGGAGGTGCCGGCTCCAACCACCAGGACAGTGTGTGTGGATACACTATCCTGAGGAAGCAGAGTCTATCCCAAAGAGGGTCCCAAAACCTTCCCATAGCAAAGTCAGGACAGAGGGGAAAGAAGACTGAGGCACCTACAAGCTTGGAAGGTGTGGTTGCATGCACAATAACCAGCACCTTCTCCCAGTAGGAATGTGGTGGGGAAGGCACCTTATGGGTGGAGGTAGGGGTCCTGGGAGAGGTCACTTCAGGGTGCTCTCTGTATGGTTTCAGCTTGGCCAGGATCACAGCACTCATCCTGGTCACCATGGTGGGAATCATGGTGTGGTGGGGGTGGACTGGGGAGGCTTCTGATACGATGAGATGAGATGGGTGAGGTAGGATGGGATATACGGAGTGGGCTGGGGAAGAATGGGGTGAGATGTGTTGGCAAAGGGTGGGATGCATGAGAGATGGGACAGGACTGTAGAGAACAGGATGGCAATGGGTGGCACGGGTAAACCAGGCTGCCAGTAGTGTGGCACAGAGGGACCCACGGTCCCGTCATCACACACACTAACCAGGCTCACGGACTCAGCCGCAGCCGGTGCGGGCCGGGGGCCTGCGGGGCGGGCCGGGGGCCTGCGGGGCAGGCCGGGAGCGCGGCCCCTTTAAGAGCCCAGTTCCGCGGGCG
>VZRV01011022.1:6222-48743 GCA_013398115.1 Falcunculus frontatus | reverse complement strand
CCGCCGCCGCCGCTGCCGCTGCTCCCCCTCCTGCTGCTCCTGCTGCTCCCCGGTGGCCGCCGCGCTCTAGAGGGTGAGTACCGGGCGGGCGTGCCCGTCCGCCGCACCGGGGCCCGGGCGACCGCGCAGGGGTGCACGCATTCTCCGGGATGTCCCAGGCCCGTCGTGGCTCAGCTCGACTCGTCGTCGCGCAGCGGATGCCCGGTTGTCCCCGCGGAGAGCTCGCCGCCGCAGCCCCGCTCCCAGCGCTTAGCCGCCCTCAGTAGGTTTCAGAGTCAACGCCCCGTGGAACCGAGCCCGGCGCGGCAGAGCCGCGGCATCCGCGGCCGGCGGCTGCTGGCAGGGAGCGGCGCCTCTTTGGATACTCGGTTCACGTTTCGAGGCTTTTCGCCACGACCGAGAGGGCTGGAAAATTAATATTTCTTTCAGTGGAAGCTTGCGGCGTGCCAGAACTGGTGGGGCCGCGGAAGGAGTGTCCGTGTGCCGTGTCCGGCTCCATCCCTTCCCCGGCAGGGCTCGCTGCGCCCGCTGCCTTAACCCCCGAGGCTCCAGCGTGGGACCTCCGGGGCGAGTGGACACGCGTGCCGCATCTACCCCCGACCGGGTCTGCGCTCCGCGGCTCGCCCACCCTCGAGCTCCGATGGAGTTGGGAATAGAACGGGGAGTAATTTTCTCCCCCTTGGAGAGTGAACGCAGGTCCGTGGGGCAGCCCCGTTGCACCCCCAGCTTTGAGCGAGGAAAAAGAGGCTTTTGGCCCCTCTGGGGTACTGGGGGTTCCCGGGCGGGCAAGGCGGGTCGCACCGGGGAGAAGGGGGAGAAGAGGGCCCGGACGGGTTTTTGTCTCGGCACAAAGTGTGCGGAGCTCCGGCCGGAGTGCCAGGGGCGGCGGCGTTCCAGTGTCCGGTAACCGAACCCGCTGCCGGAGCGGCGGGAGGGGGCTGAGGAAGGAGGGACGGAAGGGAAGGGAGATCCCCCGGTCGGAGCGGAGCTGTAGGTGCCCCCGCCCGGGCAGAGGGCGGCGGGGGCTGCTTGGAGGCGGTGTCGTGCTCGGGCTCCCGCTGCCGTCGCCCCGCGTTGCGAGGTTCGGGCCGCGGCGCCGGGGGTGGCCGTGGGCAGGAGCCCTCCCCCGCTGCGGTGGTTGGGAGACGTCTTTCCTCCGGCTTTGGGCTTTGTAGAAAGTTTGGGGGGTTCTTCTTGTCGGCGTTCCTTTTCATCCTCCCTACGTGTGATTTTTTTTGGTTTTTGTTTTTTCTTTAAAAAGGAAAAAAAAAATTTAAACTCCTCGTCCTTTGTACGCTGTAGGAATCAGAGCTGTGGGCCTGCCGCGTCCGTGAGCTCCCGGCTAAGCGGGGACCCCGCGGCAGGAGGGGAAGGGAGAAGCCACCGGCACTCAGCCCTCGCGGGATGGAGGCTCCCGAGCACCCGCCCGGGGATCCCTGCCTTCTGGAGAGGTGCCGGAGGATGAAGTTGTGGGCAGGGAGCCCGGCGGGGCCCCACGCTTGCGGGTAGCCCCTCACAACCTGCTTCCCATCAGCGGTTTGGGAATTTGGGAAGGATAGCTGGCGTGGGGGCTGGCAGCACCAATGTGCATCACCTTGGGACAGTCCCTCCAGTCCCTGGGGAGACAGGGAGCCCCCAGCCTCTCCCCCACTGCCGTCCAGGAATGGAGCGGTGCGAAGAGTCGGATGGAGAGAAAATAAACAGCCCATGCTGAGGAGTCACTGGGTTTTTTCAGCTTCCCGAATGTGTGGAGGGGTCAGGGGCTGAACGCCGTCTGAGAGGTCAGGGCCCAGCTGGGTGCCAGTCCGGTGGAACCACTTCGGGGCTGGCTGGCCGCTGCCCAACAGTTTTTGGGCTGGCCCCGATTCCCCTGGGATTCTCTCTNTTTTTTTAAATTTTTTTTCCCTTTGCTCTTGTTCGAGCTGGAGGGAAAGTTGTAGCTGGCCTGGAGAGGCTTCTGCGTTGCTCAGCTTAGGGAAGCCGCTGCTCGCATCAGGGTCAGCGAGCTCCCGCTCTTCTGCCGCGTTGGGCATTTCTGTCCGCGCTCAACACTGCTTCCTGACGGGGACCGGCGCGTTCCAGCGGTTACTGTAAATCTCGTGTGCACGTTTGTTTGGATATTTTAGTGCTGATCATAAATCTGGCATGGCCATAAATCTGTACGCACGTCCTGCAGACAACGGCAGTGAGCAGTCCCCAGACCCGGCCACTTTACCGTCCCCTCCAAGGTGCACCGGGCTGGGCTTGCGGCCGGTGCCGGGCTGGAAGGGCAGCGGGCTTTGGGGCTGGATGGCGTTCCCCATTCCCGAGGGGATGGCGGGGAGTTGGGTTTCTTTACAAGGCCCCACGGGGGTGGAGGAGAAAAGCCGCGCTCGGCAGCAGCTCAGTGAGGGCTTTGTGCTGCCGAGGAGAAAATGGTTTCTCTCCAGATCCTGTAAGTGCGCTGGGTCTGTTTGAAGTCACAATGTGTTTTTCTTCTCCGGTTCAGCAGTCCCCGGGCCGGCTGCAGAAGGAATGCTCTATCCAGGGGCAACAGCGGATCCTTTCTCCAGCACAGGGGTTTGAGCCGAGGAGTTTGTCCCGGCGGGGCTGTGGGAGCAGAGGCCCTGTGGGGAGCGGACGCAGTAGAACAGCATGGGGAATGTGTTGCGTTCTGGGCCCTTGCCGACCATCCAGGGGTGAAACCCCAGGCTTCAAAACACCCTGGCTCAAGGGAGCATGGATAGCCACAGACTGGATCTGCCTGTCGCCCTGGGGGTGTGGGTGGACTGGGACGGGGACCTGCTCTCCGTAGGAGCCACTCTCCCAGCCCGTTCCTGCCCTGAACAGCCACTCTGGATTCAGGACTCCATTTAAACTTGGGGTTTCCCACGTGCTTCCCCATGAACTCACATGTAGAAGCATTGTAGTTTGCTGCACATAGTCCTGAGCAGACTTGGGCTCTAGCGAAATAGCCAAACCCCCCAACGCAGCAAGGTTTCTAGAAGGGATTTTCTTCATCTGGTCTCTGCCCAGTGGCACCTCCCAGACCCTGGCTGGGTGTTACACAGATCGACCACGCTCCTCTCTGCACTGGCAAACCCCTGCTTAATTGACCCCTGTGCTGGAACTGCCAGGTATTTTCTTGGCAGAGAGATTTGCTTTCTGTTTAATTACTTTTCACAGAAATGGCATGTTTCTTGGCGGGGCAATGGGGGAAGTTGGCCCTGCTGTTTTATGGATGCTTGGGGTAGGGCTGTGAGGGAAAGCAGATCGTGGTGCTCCGCAACACTCGCTGGATTCATTAAATCTCCTATTCCTCTCTAAAAGCTGCGCTCGAGGAAGCCTTCCTGTCCGTGCTCCTGAGGAGGGGAGGAGAAGGGCTTTCCTTTGTGTCAAGCGGAGCATGCGGAAAGCTGGGGAGAGGGAAAACTTGGAGTACTGGGGTCCGTTTGCAGCTCCGTGTTTCTCCCTCCGTGTACAGCGAGGCTGTGGCTGCCGGGCCATGCCTGCCCAGCCCTTGCAATTGGGAATAGCGGCCTCTGGTTTTTAAGGAATGAACCGAAACTCCTTGTTTTGTTATGATGACTTACTGCAAGAGATATTTGGGGAAACCAGTTTGTTGCATTTTCTTTCCGTGAGCCGTTTGCTGCTGCCGCTGGAGCAGGGGAGCTTGGTGTTTAATTAAAACAGCCCCAGCAATCTGAATCACAGACTTGCATGTTTTTAAAATTGTAGCTGTTCCTGTTGTGCTGAGTCAAACTGGTTTGTCGGGATTAAGCGTCTCCGCCTGGGAGCTGTGCTGGGGGAAGGGTGCTGGGGCGGCCCCGGGGTCGGAATCCCCATTCCCAGCTGGTGCAGACCACAGGGTGGGTGTCAGCCTCCCCCGGAGAAGAACCCTGGGAAAGGGGGACTATACCTAAGGGCTGCGGTGGAGCTGGTGGTTGCCGTTGCCACAAGCTTCTCAGTGGTTGAAACCATAATGAGCTGCTGTTGTTTCTGGGTCCAGCGTGTTCCCATGAAGTGTTTGGGGGATGGTGGGGATGGGGGTGCCCCTCCATGGCCAGGAATCTCCTTGCAGAGCCAGGCAGAGCCTCATGCCCTGGGGGATGGGCTGCCATTTTGAAGGCCAGGCAGCCTGTTCCAGTGACACTCCCATCCAGCTGGGACCATCCCATTTGAAGTCATGTTTTGGTTTTTTTATTGCATTTTTGTTGTTGTTGTTGTTGCTCCAAACCCAGCCCCGTGCTCCGTCTGGGCGGTGCTGGCAGTGGGGCATGGGCTGTTCCCTCGCAGAGCTGAGCCCCAAGTGGGAGCCATTTTGTAGGGAGGGCAAGCGGAGATCCTGCCTGTGGAAGGACAGGCTTGGCACAGTTGGTGAAGCCTCATCCTCCTGCACTTGAGGACCATTATCACCCACCCTCGGCATGGCCACGGAGGAGTCATGGAGCTGGGCTTGGGAGTGGGGCAATGCCCCCTTTCCACAGGGCCAAGTCCCTTTCCCACAGTGCCGCCGCCCCCAGAGGGGCTGCATCCCTCCCCTGGTGCCCGCTTTGCCCTCAGCACAGCCCAGTCCTCCAGCCTGTGCTCCCTGAGTCAGGAGGTAGCGAGCCCAGTGCTGGCTTCGCATGGCTGCCCCGCTGAAGAGGAACGGGAGCCATCTTGGGAAGGGGCTGGAGCACAGCGGCAGGGCCGAGCACCGGCCCCATGTCCGCTCTCCATGCACGTGCCAGCGTGTGCTGGCTGAGGGTCCCGGGCTGCGACAGGGGGGAGGATTTTGCTGGGGGGTTCTCTTTATTTTATTTTTGCCCATCGCTAAGCCCTGGTACGCTGCAGGGCCTGGCGTTTCTCATGCATGTGGCAGGAGCTGTTGACAAACACCTGTTTCCCAGCCCCCTCCCCAGGAATGCCCCGGGGGCCCTGCGGGGCTGCAGTGCCAGAGGGGTGGGCGGCAGGGATGTCCCCTCCCAAGGGAGCCCTCCCCCAGGACTCTCCTGGCCAGCAGCAGCTGCGGGGGGATTTGAGCCTCCCTGTTCCTCTGTGAGCTGTGGCTGTTGTGCAGGGCTGCTGAAATCCATCTCTGTCCCAGGGAAGGGACAGTGCTGTCCCCATGTCCCCTGCATCCACTCCTGCATCTCTTGGGTGCTCAGTGCCTGCCCAGCAAGGGCTGGGGCGCAGGGGGACCCCGCAGGGAGGGGGGCACACACACACGGCGTGCTATCCAAGGCCTTTTTTTATTAATGAGAAAAATGTGCAGGGCTTGAACGATCGCCAGGAACAGATTTATTCTAGTTCCCCAGAAATTAAACCGAAATGAAGGAGCGAGTCAGCCCGGCCCGGCACCCCCTCCTGACTCTGTGCTTGTTTTAACTTTGGAAGAATCTGACTTTGGGGGTGGGGGAGGTAGAGGAGGGAGGGGGGGCAGTATTTGGGTTTAAGCAGTTCCAGATGGGCTTGGTGCTCTCGGAGAGCTGAGGAAGCGAGCAGAGAGCAGCGAGGAGATTTGGGTAACTGCCCCAGGCAGTAGAGAGGAGGGAGATCTTGGCAGAAACTCCCACTCTGCACTGCCGGGATGGGACAGAGCTTGGCAGCCAAGCTACCCGTCTGTGGGGCGAGCCTTTGGATGTGCACCGAGTAACCTTTTTTGGGGAAGGGGTGGGGTTTTTTTTCTTTTAAATATCATTACTCCTTCTCTGGGCACTTTCCAAAAGTACAACCTGGAAAAAAATGGAGCTGGAGGGAGAGGGGGGCCTTTTGGATCTCAGCCTGACGCAAACAGTTGCCCTGCGGAGGCAGGTCTGCAGTACCGACCGCCTTTTCTTCCTTCCCCTGGGGACTTTGGGGCTCTTCATCTGCCCGCACCAGCCCAGCTCAGCTTGGTGGCCCTGTGGGGACATCTGTCCCATGAAACCATGGCCACAGGGCAATGGGGTCACGGAGAGAGGTGGCAGGAGTGTCCCCATCATAACACGGTCTAGAAACAAGGGTGGCTTTGCAGGCTGATTTGCTGCCTGTGTCCTAGTCAATGGCATTCGCGGCTCGAACAGGTCTGGCGTCTCCTGATCGGGTAAGTTATTTCTGTGGCAGCAGAGGACGGCGGCATAGCCATTCCTGCTGGGGACGGCGACCTATAAATCTGTCCTGCCTGCTGGCCGTAGAGCTCCTGCGCGCCTGGCACGGCTGGTCACGTTGTCCCTATGGCAGAGAGCTGAAGCGGGCAGCCCCTTCCGCTGGGCCAGGCAGGGACGTTCCTGTCCCAGGTGGGCAGTCTAGCAGCAGGCAAGGATGAGAGGCTGTCTGTGGGGTCTGTTTATTCCCCTTTGCACACAGCCTAGGACAGCAAGAGCATCTTTTCCTCTTGGACAAGCTGAAGCAGCCAGTACCAGGGCACATCCACCACGTGGGCAGGGATGGCAGCTCTTCCTTGGCCAAGCTGACCCTGGCGTAGCACACTGGGCTCTGACATCCGAAATCCCCATGATATTAATAGAACAGTAATTGCAGTGCAGGGCCGGGCTCGGGCAGCTGGCTCCCCTCCTCTCCCAGTGTCGGTACGGCCTTTCTGCAGGACCAGGGTCTGGCAGCGGGACCTGGCAGGCTTTGGGCAGCGGGCTGCATGTGCCCTTGGCATGCAGCTGGAGGGTAGAAGCTGCTGTCCCAGGCAAAAGTTCCAGGCTCCCAGTGCTGTGCTTTGGAGGGGGATGCACATAGTGTGATGCTGTTGGGTGCTGGAGCCCAGCTTGGCATGGCCCTGCTTGTAAAGCAGCAGAAATCTGCCCTTCCCGCCTTAATCCAGTGCGTGACCAGGCGGAAAGGAACACCCATCCCTCCCTGCGTCCCAGCCGCTGCCACTTGATCTGCCTTTTGCAGAGCTGGCACCTGTCCTCTCTCACATGCTTCAGTCTGTCTCGCAGCCATCAGGAAACAGCTCCTGGTGAGGAGCACGTGGCCGGAAAACCCTCTTCAGCCAGTTAGCGGATGGTGGGTCGGCAGCAGGGCAGGGCTGTATGGAGGGAGCATTCCTGTCCCCCTCAGGCGCACTTGCCAGGCAGCTCCCAATCATCTGGGATCTGGATCTTGCCAATGCAGAAGGTGCAGGACATTGGGATCGGATGGGGAGGACTGTGAGAGAGATGCAGTAGGCCAGTGGCTCAGAGCCATGGGACTGTCTCCTGGCTTGAGGTTAATACCCCAGTGTAGGTGTGGGATTGGGAAATGAAGGATGCATCCTTGGAGCATCCTTGGAATTGGAGTTTTGGGCCCTGCTGTGAGCTTACCATGGTGCTGGCAGGGCTGGAACTGGCAGTGGTGAATGATGCCGGGATTGGCAGTGCTGCCCACCCCTGGCTGGACTCTCTGGGCAGGGACTGCCCAGCTTGATGCGTGCATGCACCCAGTGTGCGCAGAGGGACCTTAATCTCAGTTGGGGCCTCTGGGCCCTGCCATAATGCAGAAATAATGGGTCTATTATTAAGTGCCCACAGTACTTCTTCACTCCGGTGGCTCGCCTCCAGCAGCAGGCAGAACCTGCCCCGCTTGAAGTGGATGTGTCATCATTTGCCTCAGCAAATCCAATCCCCTTTGATGATGGGCCAAACGCCCTTGGCATGAAGGGCCACAGCTGTGATACAGGCCCCTTTTTTTTCTTTCTTCCCCTCCTCTCTTCCCTTTGTTCCCAGTTCATTGACAAGTCACCGGCTTACCTCGGACCTGGGACAAGTGGACGTTGGTGAGCATGGGCAGTCAGAGCCCCCGTGCCACCCTGGAGAGGGATGGGTTGGGGGCCCAGCCCCTCTGGCAGCCTTGCGTCTCCCCCCGTGGCGCTGGGGAGCAGCAGGCGCCCTGCTCGGCATAAGGACAGGTTCCCAGCGTGGGCGGTGATAGGGAGTGCTCCAGCCCTTCCCTTGGGCTGAACCGCACTGCCTGGCCTGCCCGGCCTGACAGTCGGGGAGGGCAAGGGTGGGACCAGGACAGCCCCCTGGCCTTGCGCTGGGCACTAGGGTAGACCGGTGTGCAGGGGGTCCCCGGAAGAGATGGTATTCCTGGGGGAGGATGAGTGCATGTGAGCTGTGCAGCATGCTGGCAGTGCTGCCAGCCCCATGCCTGCAGAGGGACCTAGCAGCCAGTGCCTGCTGGAACCTTCCCCAGGCTCCCAAACCCCATGCCTGGCACATCCACCATGGGTACCCCCTGACCACCCAGCGTGCCTGCTAGTGCCCTGCCTGCTGCCTCCCACCCTGGCTGCAGCCTTCCTCCCTGCTCTTCTGGCTCTTGACTGCATCAGCATGAGCCTCTCCTCCCTGCAGTGCAGCTCCAGCACAAGGGACTGCCAAGTGCCGAAACCTCCCAGCACGCCACCTCCTGTGCTCCAAAGCTGCTGTCTGTGGTGTGCTCCATCCACAGAGCACGTGGGCTGAGCGGGACAGGAGAGCTTCCTGAATACAGGCAGTATGTGGAGTCCCCTAGCCTTGGGGCAGGGCCATCCCCTGCCTGGGAGGAGGATGGCTACAGGGTTTAGCTGGGGTCAGAGGGGGAAGAACTGTCCTGGAGGAGGAGGAGGGATCTGGGTGAGCCGCATGCTTCAAGAAAACGTGTTGCGGGGTCTCCCAGACCTGACGCTCACGGGGCGCTCCCGTGGCTCAGCTTTTGTATATGGAACGCTTGTCAGCGGGAAAAGTGCAACCTCAGGTTCTCTCCCACAGGCAGCTCTTTGTTCCCAGATAAAGGACTTTACACCAAAGGCCCTTTGTGCCGCTGCTCAGAACAGTGCTGGGATTAATTGTACTGATAGGTGCTTGAATGGAGAGCACGCAAGGCCACTCACTCCTGGCGTAATTATCTTCAAAACCAAGAAGGAAATTAAAATATGCAGAGAGATGCCCCTTTTGGTGGCTTTTTGACTAGCAGGCAGTCTCCAAGATTTAAAGTGCATCTCTAAACAAGCTAGCTTTCATTCCAGAGGAGAAAAGCATGGCAATGAGAAGAGGCATCTGGTACCATCATTAGCAGCCACCATGGTGGAAGCCAAGCCATGTCCTGGGGCAAATGGCCTGGCCATTGATGGCGTTTGTGGGAGCTCAGCATGGGGCAAGTGGCCACATAAGGCCAGTCCAGGCCACTCGCTCCACGCTGAGCTCCTGCAGACATGGTGCCATGGTGTGTGTAGCTCCCAGAGAGCATGGGCACGTTGCAGAACAGGTTCCTCTGCAGCAAGGCTGTGTGGGTGTCTTTACTAACTCTTCTCCCTTGCCTTCTTCCAGGATGCTGTGGACTTGCATGAGCTGCCTTCTCCTCATCGGGGCAAAGAGCTGGCATCCTACATTGCCAGCGTATCCTGATAAAAGCCATCAGTCCACGTATTCAAAGGAGAGAGCGTTCAAAGTGGAGCTTATTGGTGGAGACGATTGAGTCTTCCCCAGTGGCTTCATCTTGAAAGAATTTTGATATTTCCCCCCCTTTTCTGGCTCAGCCATCGCTGCCGCGTGCGTCTGCCGCTCAACAGCGCGAGACGAGCTCTCTGGGCCTCTTAAGGGGGGAGTTCAAACGTTTTCGCTGGCCTCAGACCTTGCATGTTGCATTCCTGAGCCTCAGCACCGGGAGAAAGAGGTCCCCGGCTCCAGATGGGTCCTTGCCAGGGCTTCAAACACCTAGTGAGCTGCTGGGGACTCTGTGGAGGTGATGGGAGGGCCGCTGGTAGGGGACCCCTCGTCTTTGCAGCTCGGGGCGTGCTTGGGAGGAGACTTGCAGGGCAGGGAGGAGGCAGCTGGACTGATGCTCACAGCCCTGTCCAAGGAGTAAGAATCTTTCCCTGTCCCAGGATCCCACTCTGCCATGGAACTCCTGCTTCTATGTGGAGTCAGTCATGGCTGGCTGCACTTGCTGAGCATAGCGAGGCTTCTGCTCCATCTCTTGCTTTTGCCCAGCTGAAGGTAAGGAGAGGACAACTCCCAGCACTGCAGACAGTGATAAAGCAAGCCTTAGGGTGACTTCCCCAAGCTGGTGAAATTGGGAGCCAATTTCCCGTTGACTAATGGGACCAGGCTCTTGCTGTGGTGTGCGGGATTGAAGTGGCTTTGACTCACTGTTCAGCCAGCCCTGACGCCGTTCACGTCCCTCCACAGCACCTGCAAACCTGAACTGCGCCGGGATATCACCGGTGACACCTCTCGGGCCACCTCTGGCACCATGGGCTGGAGGGAGAGAGCAGCTGGTTGATCCTGAACCATTGAAACCCAGTGCTTGGGCTCCCCAGCACTGGACACTCTCACATGCCCTTTCATGGGAGGCCGGTGTGTGGTGTGCCCCAGTGTTTTTGGGGGAGAGGACCAGGTTCAGGGCCAGGCCACAGTGAGAGCTCTGCGGCACCTTTAAGGGCTGAGAGCAGTTTCTGCAGCTCAGCTCAGCATGTGCCACCAGCCTCTGGGCCATGCAGCACAGAAGCCCACAGGGCCTTCTACCCATGACCTTCACAGGAGCAGGCTGCAAGGGTTTGGGAGGTTCCACTGACCCCACCTGGGTCACTCCCGTGGCTGCAGGAAACCCCCTCTGCCCTCTGTGCTCAGCCTGTTTCCTTTAGCTGAGTTGCTCAGTGATTTTTTTTTTTTTATTATTTCCCCTCCCTGCTCTTTCTGTGTGGTTTACGTGGCTCTCAGGCCAGCAGCCGGCTTGGCTCTGTCAGTTTTTTCTCTCCTCTACTGGTCAGATGGCAGATGCTGCCAAATTAGGATGCAGGCAGCGAGCCTCCTGTCCAAGCTGAGGTTCTGCCCATGGCCGACACTCGAGGGGAAGGACGCTGCCGGAGGGGACGACTGCCATGGCAAGGGCTTCCTACACGGGGCCTGCTGCTGTGCAGGAGAGTTCCCGCATACCCTGGACAGGTTTGGGAAGCAAACACCCACCATGGTCTGGTCAGTCCAAGCTATGCTGTGGCTTGCCACAGCATCCTTGTGTCGCTCTGCTTGCGGGCACACCCTGCCACCCAGATCCCCATCTCCCCAGCCTGACTCACCGCCACAGCCGCTCATCCATCAGCAGCCCTAGCCCTGAGCACGCAAGGCATCCCTTCCCCGCTCCTCCTGCAGAAACAAACCCCCAGACGGCCGTGCCGGCAGAAGGGCCCTGCACTGGCTGGACCCGCACAGAGTATCCGCACCGGGAGTTGGCAGCCCTGCACTGTGAGCGCTGAGCACACGCTTGGCTCCGCTCGCTGCCAGCACGGCGTGTCTGGGCCCTCACGGCACCGCTGTGCCCTTATTAGGGCAGCCAGCACAGGGCCTGTCCCTCGGAGAGGTGTGGACAGCCCCCTTCTGGAACCTGCTCCCCCATCGTCTGGCACTGCCCGCCTGCCCTGGCAGCCACTCCATGCAGGGGTCTGGGAAGCGCAGCAGCGTCTCCAGTGGTCTTGTGTCCATGCAGAGCCATGCTTGGGATCCTGCCGGCGTTCAATAACTGATGGTGTAGGAAATAAGAAGGGAGAGAGATGGCAGTTTGCTGCGTCCCCGGGCAGGTAGTGCCGTGGGACCAAGCAGAGGCTGCCTTATGGGTGCACAGACCCATTCTGCCCATCCTGTGTCCCAACCCTCCTGCATTATCTGCTTGGCAGAGGGCTTCTTCCTTCTCTTCCTGTTTTCCCCAGATGCCCCTAGTTTGTATTCTTGAGAAACAGCAAATAACCATTGCCCAGTAACCATCTCTGCACTGGTGTCTGTTGCAGATGCTCCCCCTCTGCACCTCTCCCGATGGGGAGCTGGCACCATGAGAGGTTTTCCTCCCTCTGTCCCCAGTGCCATGTCCACTGCTAGTTCCACCATCCTGCAATAGGACTGTGTTTGTGTTTGCTCCAGGTGAACAGCCTGGGTGAGAAGCAGGCTCGCTGGCCCAGCTGGGAACCTGGCAAGCCACGAGGCAGGTCAGAGAGCCCACGTGTCCTCAAATGTGCTTGTTTATCTGTGCCGCGGTGGCACCCACAGCCTGTGCTCCCAGCCTGTCTGTGGGTGCTGGCTTGGGAGCTGCTGGCGGGTCTCCCTGGGGTGGGACGCGGGAAGAAGGTGTTTACCTCCAGTCGGGCTTCATCCGAAACCCTGCGATGCGTGAATGCTTCCTTCCTCCTCCACACTTCCTCCCTGGCTGGGTCAGCCTGGGGTTTTCCTGGGGTGGAAGGAAAGAAGCTGAAACTGCCTCTTGCTGTAGGGCTGAGCCATGATGCTGGCACAACTGAGCTGCCCTGGCACGTCTTTGTGCCCCAGCTGGTGAGAGTGAGCGGTTCCCAGGCTGCTGCTGGATCTAGGAGAACCATGGCTCCCTGCCCTTCATCTCGGGCCTGGGTGGGCTGAGAAGTGGACGGATGGATGGGCAGCCCGTGGGGAGCTGCATGGGGTTTGGGATGGGGCCATACTTGCGGCTGGGGAGGGGGATGCCCTCATCGGGGAGATATGTGGACACTGGTCCTGTGTCCTGCTCGGTGCAGGCAGCAAAGCCCCCCTGAGCGCACCAGGGCCTCCAGGCATTTGCACCCCCCTTCTGCCAAACCCCTCTAGGCAGGAGAAGATCCAGAGGACCCCAGGGTGCTCGCGCTCCCCTCCAAACAGCCTAAGGAGTGGGGCTCAGAGGGCCAGCAGCTCAGAGAGGGACCACTGCCCCTTGAGCACGTCAGTGGGCTCTCATCCTTGCGTTTCACTCCCGGTTTTTGCGCGCGGTGCTCGCGCGGAGCCACGCGGCTCTGCCCGGGATTAGCGACAGCTGCCTGCAATTGCAGCTCTTCCCAGACAAGCGTCTCGCTCCCCCAAGGCTGGGGCTGGGGCTGTTTGGGGAATGCTGCCGGGGTGGTTTGTCTTGTAGTCTGCTCCAGGAATGTTGGCCAGACGGTCAAATTCTTCTCCCCTCTTGTAAAATGAGTGATGTGGGGCGTCTCTGGGAGAGCAGCCTGCCAGTCCCTCCTCCTCTGGATAAACCTGCCTGGCCCGCACCACCCTGTCATGGGAACAGGCCCTTTCAACCCCAGCCACAGTAAATACGTGCCCTGCCAAAGCAGAGGGGGAGGGTGCGAACGGGGACGCCCGGTCTTCCTCCTTTGGCACCCCCTGCACTGGCTGGGGGGCACGTTTGGCTGTGCTAGTGGCTGGGGATGGCAGCCTGTCCCCATCTCCCCCTCGCCACCTGGCCAGCTCCTCGTCCTGCCGCTTGCCTGCTCCAGCACAGCTCTCTGGGGACGCCTTGCTCTTCCTGTTCTCTTGACAGGAGAAGAGAAATCTGGAGTCTGTCTGCGCCGCTCCCCCCTCCTCCCACCATGTCTCACCCCCCAAGTTGCTGTTTTCCACAGAAATGTCAGGCTCAGCTCTCCTCTCCCCCACTCCTCCTGTTTTTTTTCCCCTCTAATCTTGGCCTTCATCTCCAATTACTTCTTTCTCTCCTTCCTTTCTCTCCAGAGACCCTGATGGACACGAAGTGGGTGACCTCTGAGTTGGCATGGACAACTCATCCGGAGACAGGGGTAAGTTTGGAACCAGCCCTGATCCTGACCTCCAAAGGGCAGAGCTGGCCCTGGCCCCATGGGAATCATGGTTGCTCACCAGTGCCTTTGTGGAGCTGGCTGCATCTTTCTCCTTCCCTCCCGTGCTTATCCTCACCTCATGAAACCATCTCGTCTTGACTCGGTGCCAGCGGAGTGGGAGTGCCATGGTCCCTGGCCTGGGTTGCTCTTAGTCACCTTGATGACCAGGAGGGTTGTGACGGGTGGAGGTGCAGCTGCTGCTCTTCCCTGTTGACTGTTGCCTGTTCCCCCCCACCCTGTGCCATTCCCGATGTGTCTGTGACACTGATGTCCCTGGCTGGGGATCTAACCCTTTCCCTCTCAATCACAGTGGGAAGAAGTCAGTGGTTATGATGAGGCCATGAACCCTATCCGCACGTACCAGGTCTGCAACGTACGGGAGGCCAACCAGAACAACTGGCTTCGTACCAAATTCATCCAGCGCCAGGATGTCCAGCGCGTCTATGTGGAGCTGAAGTTCACTGTGAGGGACTGCAACAGCATCCCCAACATCCCTGGCTCCTGCAAAGAGACCTTCAACCTCTTCTATTATGAGTCAGATACGGATTCTGCCTCCGCAAACAGTCCTTTTTGGATGGAGAACCCCTATATCAAAGTGGATACAATTGCCCCAGATGAGAGCTTCTCCAAGCTGGAGTCTGGCCGTGTGAACACCAAGGTGCGCAGCTTTGGCCCTCTCTCCAAGAATGGTTTTTACCTTGCCTTCCAAGACCTGGGAGCCTGCATGTCCCTCATCTCCGTCCGGGCTTTCTACAAGAAATGCTCCAACACCATTGCTGGCTTTGCTATCTTCCCGGAGACTTTAACGGGGGCTGAGCCCACCTCCCTGGTCATCGCACCGGGCACCTGCATCCCCAATGCGGTGGAGGTGTCTGTGCCCCTAAAGCTGTACTGCAACGGTGACGGCGAGTGGATGGTACCTGTGGGAGCGTGTACGTGTGCTGCTGGATACGAGCCCACCATGAAGGATACCCAGTGCCAAGGTACATGCATGACAGAGTGATCATGGCTTTTGTCTCCATGGGTGCGTTGCTGTGAAGGAGGTGGTTTTGCGTTGAGCTTGGTCTGGTTTTGGAGGCTTTACCCTGATGAGGGAGCAGGGTGGTATCTCAGAGGACTGGTCTGCAGTTTGACTCCGAAGCCTTAAAGCCTTTGTGGTCTGGACTCGTGCGGTGTCTGCTGGGACACACTGGTGAGCAACCACCAGTGCATCCTCTGCAGGATGCATCCCCTTGCACGGAGCTGCAGCTCAAGGCATGGTCCTCAGCAGGGATCCAGCACATTCAATCCCTTGAGCATTACCAAAATCTCTCTCTCACCACTGCTGCCGTATCCAGCATCTTCCCTCTCTCCCTCCTGCAGTGCTCGTGGCTGGGGCAAGTGATTGTTCTTGGCAAGTGTGATTTTACGCTGCTTGTGCGGAGGCACTCGGAAGCCCTGGTGGTGAGCAGGGCTCCGCTGTGGGAGAAGCCATGCTGATGCATGCTCCCCCTGCCAGCACTGAAAGCTTGCAGCAGGGATGGTAGGGAGCAGTACAAAGGCAGGGGATCTGAAGCTCCCGTGTTCTTGCTGGAAGGGAAGGAAACATATCCTGCACATGGAGATACCGGGGATGGAGAGCCACCCTAGCAGCAGGATAGCTCTGCGTGGGTCCTGCAGCTGCCATGCTCTCCCACGATAGCTTTGGTGTTGCTGTTTAACCCCAGTTCGGGTGTGTTGATAAGGAAAAATCTGTCTGGATGGTTGTTGCAGTCCCTTGGGGTGATTTTTTTCTTGGGAGCTGTCTCTGGCAGGCAGGACCCTGCCCTGGGGTAGCTGGGGTTTAGGGCAGAAAGGTTGCCATTCCCCTTGGCTGCAGGCATTGCCCAGGGAGTGGGATGCTGGCTGGGCCCCCAGTGCTGGATGCCTTGTGCTCGCCGATGACGGGATGCTTGGCGCCGGCCCTTTGCTCTTGGCAGGGGCCATGTGATTTGGGACGGCCCCTGACATGGGGCTAAGGCCAGGCTGGCCTCCCCATTGGCTTTGGGAGCTGACAGCCGTGCTGCTGTGGCTAGTTAGGGAGAGCTCAGTCTCCACAGGGCCGCAGTTCTGCCAGGGATCCAGAGCCTCCAGCACCATCAGTGCCAGCACAGCCCTGACTTGAGTGCCACAGCCCCCTGCATCAGTCTTGTGAGCAGCCAGTGTGGCTCCCCCTGAGCAGATGGACACCAGTGCCAGGCATCCATCCACACTTCAAACTGTACTGAGGTCCATGCTCCTGGGGAGCTGCTTTGCTTCTTGCTTGGACTGGGGGATCTTAGACCATACACGATGTTGGCTCTTTCCCAGCGGAGAGTGGGGTTTGGGCACAAGGTGACAGTTTCCAGCCAGCACCGGGGCTGTGCTGAGGGGGAGCATCCCAAGGCAGGATTGAGGGCTCCTCAGATTGGGCTCAGGAGCCTGGGGCAAGGTCCCGTCTCCACATCTTCCCTGCTGGACAGACCCCCATGTGGCTGCTTTCCCAGCGCCTTTGATTTCCCACCAAGCCCCAGCTTCTGCTGTAGCAGGCAGGGAAGCCATGCTGGGCCATGGGCACGTCTCCATCCGGCAGCCTGCCTTCTCGCTGGGCAGAAGTGGCGGCGTCCTCACGTTTCTCTGGGAAAGTTGCGCTGCGCTTGTAGGATCAGATTTTCCGCCATATGATCGTGTGTTTTAAGTGGAAACAGCTGAAGAAGGGCTGGGAGAAGCTGGAGCTGCAGCTCTTTTTCTCCTTTTGGCTGGATGTTCCCTTACCCCATTTCAACAGTCCAGCACCACCAAGAAGTCTCCCAGCCCCTGTGTCACGGGCAGCAGTGTGGATGCAGCCCCTCAGAGCTGGGGATTCATCACTCCCGCTCCGGGGAGCCCGCGGAGGCTTCACCGCGCGGGCGAGCAGCGCTCCAGAGTGCCAGATGGCATTTTAATAAATAACAATACCCAGTTACTGCTTAGATGGGATAAGCCCTGTTGTAAATCTCCCCCTTTCCCCAGACTTTCAGTGGCCTTTGAAGATCTCCTCCTCCTCTTCTTTATCTCCATCCAGAGCCAAGATTAGAGCTCGCATTCAGACCTGTTACAATGCAGCTTATATCCCGGTCCCTCGGGAGCAGAGGGCTCATCCTGCCCGACTGAAGACAGTTTCTTTGGCGTGCTTTGTAAGGCGATACGCCAGGCTGGTACCTGGCGCTCTGCTCCTGAGTTGCCACAGCATTGATTTGGCATCTCATTCTCAGCCTCATTATCTTTATTTAATTAGCACACGGCCCTTCTGGGGGTTGTGCCGCTTCCCACACACTCCCTGCCAGGCAGAGCTGCAGAGGCAGCTCTTGGAGGACAAGGAGAAGCTGCTGGCCAGGGAGGGGGGCAAAGGCTCCCACATGCCTCCGCAGGCTGGGGTGCGCTGCATTCACACCCCAGGTCCTGCCGCCCCTGGGGTTCCACCTTTTCCCCAGCCCCATCCCTTCTTTTGGTTAGGAGGCACCCAAACTGTTGAGGAAATTTGGTGTCAAGGGGCTCCCCAGAAATGCTCCTGGACATGTGCTCCATGATGGATTTGTTGGGATTTGCACCCCTTGTGTTTCACATAAAGACAGAAAGGCTGCTGTGCTGGGGTGAGCAGCGAGCCCCCTCCTTGCATGTCCCTCTGCTCATGTAGAAGCCTAGGAGAAGGGCCACAGTGCCCCCAGAGCCTGCACCCCACTTGGGAGGGGGACTGAGTCTATGTGGTGCGGTCTGTGGATACCCAAACCATAAGAGCACCGGAGGTGACAGTGTCCGGCATGACACCACACTTTTCCTGAGACCCATTTCTCAGTCTCTTTGATGTTTCTTTTCTCGTGGCACTGAACATTTGGGCACAATCAGTAGGTGAGTGCAGGTCAGGCTGGGGCCAAAATCAGAATTTTTGCAAAAATAAATTTCCCTTGCAATCAGTGACTAATGAAAACATCACCCTGAATTAAAGAAAAAAAAATTGCCAAGCAAGCATTGCACTTGCCAACTGTTTGCAGCTTTGCATTGCAACATGGGCTTGATGCATGAAACCCAGGAAGTGAAACTGCCTGGGATTAATTGCCCGGGCTTCCAGATCAAAGGCAGCAGCAGGGAAGGCAGGGAGAGCTGCCGGTTTACAGCCAGGCAGCTCCACAATGGGTTACTTGTAACACAGTCGAGGAAATCTGCCCCTGCCGTCCTGCCTGTGACCCACTGTGTCTCAAGAGGCAGCTTTGCTTATTGAAATTTTTTTTCTTTTCTCAAAAAAGAAAGAAAAAAATTGTTTTCCTGCCTCTTCCTTGGATGCCACTTCAAACCCCCAAGGGCTCTTTCCCTTCTCTCCCTTCAGATTTACTCCATTCACTTTTGGACTGCACTAAGTGTGAAATATTTTCACCCAAAGGGTGATTATTTTACTTTTTTTTTAATAACTGCCTTTTAAGAGAGACTTAAAAACAGAGTTACCGCCTCGGCTGTAGCCAGGCTGTTGCTTCCACAGCTCGGCTCCATCTGTAGCCACTTACGACAGCGGGAAGGGAGCGAGCTGTGCAGGTTCTTAAAGCACAGATCGTCCCGAGCAAACCTGACTGCTGCCTCTAAAGAAATTACAGGGTTGATGGGCAAAGGGATATGATCGGTTTAATTTATCTAGGCTCAGGCGAGGCGTTCTGCTTCAGTCCTACAGGGAGAGAAATAGCTGGAAGGATGCTGGAATATTGTAGTGTGAATGGGAAAGCAGTCGAAACATGAAACGTGGTAGTTTGGAGCTGGTATTTCCCAATGTGTCACGGCTCTCCCTGCCTTCCCCAAGGGAGGGGACCCCAAAGTTTTGGGATGCACGGGTAGTTCGTTGCTGCTTGCCTGCATCCCATGCAATAATGGAGGCTGCCTACGGGATGAGTCACTGCTCTCTGCTGCTGCCAGAAGGGTTTTATTTCAGTGTTTTTTTCAGCTCCCTTCCTTGAACTTTATTCACCAGGGTGGGGATTGTATGTGGGAATAGTACCCTCCTCTTCCCCCAGCTCTGTGTTGCAGCTCTTTGAGACAGGATCAGGCCCTGGAGGTGGGCGGCTGATGGAAATCCTGGAGGGGCTGCCAGAAGCAGCCGGATGGCCAAGTTTGCCATGCCGGGTGTGCGATGCCCCGTAGGGGGTGCAGGGGCAGCTTTACAGCAGGGCTCTGTTACTGTCCTCCTCCCTCCCATACCCCACACAACTCCCCTCTGTGGCTGATCCCCGCTGTCAGGCCAGACTGCCTCTCCCTCCCATCAAACCAGCGGCTCCTCTTCAGACCGGGGAGCTCTGCTTCGGTTCCCTGACCTGTTATTCTATGGCTGTCACTGACTGTCATGTTCTCCCCAGAGGTGACCGCAGCACAGCACCAGGAGATGTGATCTGTGTGCAGAGGTTCAGAGTTGTTATTTTATTTGAGGACACTTCAGCAGGAAAAGTGCTTATGCAAAGCTCTCGGCAGGGAGAAGGGAGCCTGGCTTCCCAGCTACGGCTGGATGGAGTCACGTTTCCACTCCAGAGCTCCCAGGCTCGTTCCGCAGCGTGCCGGCCAAGACAGTGGTTGTTGTACAGGCAGTTTCTTGCAGAGAAGAGATGACACAGCGGCTTATCCACCAGGGACCTGGAATCAGCTTTCAGCTCGGTTACAGCCTTCAAATGTGGCGGCTGAGAGCTGTCATGCTGCCACCAAGGTCTTTATGCTCTGATTTATTAAGCAGAGTTGGAAACTTAAACACTGGAGTGCATGCGGGCCTCGGTCCCTCTGCTGCTCTTCCCCTTCTTAACAGGGCTGGTTCATGGCTCATCCCCCTCCTTCTAGGGTGGCATGAGGATGCAAAGAAATGCATCCTTTGTGCCTGCACTGGGCACTACTTAGAGGTGGCAGGCAGCTGCCAAAGGACTGCTCCGTCTGTCCATTCGTTCTGTATCTGGGAGGCCGCTATCACCTCTGTGCTCGTAACCTACTGGGCACCGGCTGGCACATAGTGTGCAGGAGGCCAAGTGCCCTCATCCCTCCTGCATCCTTTGCAAGCACCTGGCTGTCCCTGGCTGCCATGCCATGCTTGGGCTGTCAGCTTCACACAAGCTCTGGTTGCTCCGGCTTCACTCTCCCCCCAACAAGCCTGTTCAGGGGGTTTTGTTCCTGATGGATCTGGGCTCCTCTCCATAACCAAAGCATGTTTGGCAGCTTTCTGAGCCCAGAGCATTCCTGTCCAAGAGGTTTCAGTCATCTCTCATTCCTCAACAATCTGGTTCCTTATGTGTGAATCTGCATCCACCCAGTTTGAACCGCTCGGGACTCCAGCTGGGGTGGGTCTGCCTGTGCTGAGGCTGCTCTGCAACCTCTGGGCCTCTGCTGTCCACATAAAGACACATTTTCTGGTGGTCTAGGCGTCCCAGGCTGGGGAGACAGAAGCCCTGGACCTGCTGGCATCCCATTGCTCGCCGAGGAGCAGATCTGAGTACTTCTTTGCCTTTCAGCCTGCACAGTCAGGACAGGCAAAGCTTTCATTTCCAAAGGGAAGGCCCAGAGGCTGGGTGAACTCAGGTCAAGGAGCTGGAGTCAGTTGAGCCATGTAGTCGGTCCTGTTTTGACCAAAGTAGAGCCTCCTTGCCGGAAGGCTCTCAACCTGGGAGCAGGAAGCAGCTCCTGACACCCATCCCGGTAGTGGGGCTGGAGAGCAGGCAGTCGTCTCTGTGAGGGGCTGCTCTCACATCCCCCTGGCCAGCAGCACTGCCCTGGAGCGGGGCTTCTCCCTTGAGGTTGCTGCTGCTGCCCGGTGCCTGGACAAACCAGGGGCCCAGGACAGCACCTGGAGCTGTGTGCGGGTCCCTGTGGGGCCGGCCCGGCAGCGTGTGACTCACAGCACTCCACACCCCGTGTGGGGCTGCAACCAGCCGGAAAACTTCCACAGAGGGTGTTGGGAGATGCCTCACAGCAGGAAACTTCCACTTGCCACAGCCTGGTGAAGCACCAGGAAACCTCCCGCTGTTTTCAGGATGATGTGCGACAGGCGTGGGAGGTGGGAGGGTTACGTGCCCTCGGAGCTTCCCTAATGCAGTGGAGCAAGGAGGGACGTGCCCTCCTTTGGGGCCATCAGTGCTGATGCTGCCCCAGCTGCGGCAAACGGGGTGATGCCAAAGCAGAGCTGACACCAGTGGGTCTCTCACCTCATCCGGCTGCAAGCACAGAGCACAGAATCCGCTTCCTTGGGCAGCACTGTGATAAATTGGGCTATTTTGAGGTGTGGGTCAGGTTCCCGAGGCCGCTCTGCTCCTCAGCTCAAGTGCTGTTAATCCCTTCATGTGCCCCTCATTACAAATAAACACCTTGCGGTGCCAATCAGGCCATATCCTAGGACTTGTGGCTCCTTGAAGGACCCTGATCGGAAGCAGAGGAGGGAGGTGGCAGTGATGCTGAAGCAGCTCTTCAGCCAAGGACCTGCAGGAATGTTTTCATCTCGCTCAGCGCTCCACTTGAGCCAACCTCGTGAGGTGCTACCGCCCCGGGACTGAGAAGTGGCTGAAGAGCCTGAGGCGGAAGGTTTGGGGCTGAGTGGCTGATTTTGGGTGGTGGAGGCCTCTCACAGGGGCTGCTGCAGACAGGGCTGAGGAATTCTTTCCTTCCCAGCCTTATTTCCCCAGAGGATGGACCTGGCCCTGTGAAGGTTGCCAAGTCTGAAAACCAGCATGGCCTTCCTCCATGGAAGGGAGCATGGTGAAACCCCTGGAAAGGGCAGTGAAGAAACAAAACTGACGAATGGACCTCCTGGATGGACTTGCCCTGCCCTGCCGTACTGCTGGTGGTGACCAACTCTTCCCACCTCCAATTACCTCGGGCCTGCTGCTGGAGCACAGCACTTCCTGGCAGAGCTGTGCCTGGGCTGGCTGGTGCTTCCAGCAGCCCACTCTTCCCACCTTCCCACCCTGGAGCACTGCATCCCTGGGCATGGGTGATGGTGGTGGAAAGGCTCATAGGAGGCCTGCGGTCTTCAAGCCACTGATCAAAGATTTGGCAGGGCAGCGAGGAACGGTCTGCCCAGCTGTGGTGGGAGCGGTGAATGTTTTCTGGGTTCACTTTATAACTCAGGTCTGTTTTTCTTTCCTCCAGCGTGCGGCCCGGGAACCTTCAAGTCTAAGCAGGGGGAAGGTCCCTGCTCTCCTTGCCCTCCCAATAGCCGGACCACCTCTGGAGCAGCAATGGTCTGCACTTGTCGAAACGGCTTTTTCCGAGCAGACACAGACCCTGCAGACAGCGCCTGCACCAGTGAGTCCTGCTCTGGGCAAGGGGGGTGGGCAAGGGAAGCTGTGGAGGTGATGGGGGTCTGTGTCTGGGATGGGGGTGTGTGCTGTGCCCATGCCAAGGGTGAGCTGGACATGAAGACATCCCATCCCTGCCCCTCGCATTTCCCCGCAGGTGTCCCCTCAGCCCCCCGCAATGTCATCTCCAACGTGAACGAGACGTCACTGGTGCTGGAGTGGAGCGAGCCGCAGGACACGGGTGGGCGGGATGACCTGCTCTACAACGTCATCTGCAAGAAGTGCAGCGTGGAGCGGCGCCTGTGCACCCGTTGTGACGACAACGTGGAGTTCGTGCCGCGCCAGCTCGGCCTCACCGAGCGACGCATCTACATCAGCAACCTGATGGCCCACACCCAGTACACCTTTGAGATCCAGGCTGTGAACGGCATCTCCAGCAAGAGTCCCTACCCTCCCCATTTCGCCTCTGTCAACATCACCACCAACCAGGCAGGTCAGTGGAGCCACCAGGGAGCAGAGGCTGTGTCTCCTCCTCAGAGCAGAGTGGAGCAGAGATTTCTTTCTGACAGGCTGGGAGGCTGCAGTCCTTTGTGGTGCCACCTAACTGGCTCTCTGGGCCTGCATCTTATCCCCTGGGTAAACTGTCTTCTCTGTTTAAAGCATGTCCCTAGAGGAGATGAGATCAGAATGCTTGTAAGTGGAGGAGTGTAGGGCTGGCAGATGCTCCAGAGAGCTCTGGATCTCCTAGACCTACCCCAGAGATGCTGTGCCTGCTGTGAAGGGAGGAGGAAGGAAATGAGATTTCTCTCCTGTGTGCCTGGGAAGGCTCAGCACCAGCCCAAGCCTTCACAGGCAGCCAAGTGCTCTGCCGTTCCCTCCTTCCTCCCTCTCTGGCCCTGCTCCAGCGTGCTGGTAATCTCCAGCCACTGCACTCTGATCTGATTTCACGGGTCTTGCTGCTGGGGTGGAGCACAGAGTTCCTGGCGAGTGGAGGAGGGGAGGGAGCCCCATTTTGGGCTGTCAGGGCCCTTCCCCAGACCAGTTTGCAGCTAGGCATGGGGCAAGGCATTACCTCAGTGCTATTTCTGAGGCTCCCCTTGGTGTTGACATCACACCTCCTTATGGAGACTTGGGGGAGGCTAGTCTCAAAGCTTTTCCATGCCTTTCCCCAAAGATTATCCAAGCGGGTCCCAGGCAGAGCATCCCCTACACTGTGTGGGATGGTGGAGGGGGAAACCTGGCACAGGTGGCTCATTCCTCCCCTGCCCTCCGTCCTAGCCCCATCTGCCGTGCCGACGATGCACCTGCACAGCAGCACCGGGAACAGCATGACGCTGTCATGGACTCCCCCAGAGAGACCCAACGGCATCATTCTGGACTATGAGATCAAGTACTCAGAGAAGGTAAAGCAGGAGCAGCCTTTTCCCTCCTCCAGCCCTTCTAGTTGGCCATTAGCACCGTGGCAAAGGGGGTCCCTGCAGACATGGTGCCTGGGGGATGTGGGAGCCAGCAAATGGAGGGTGGCTTCACAGAGGTGACACCCACATGTCTCCCCTGCAGCAAGGCCAGAGTGATGGCATCGCCAACACAGTCACCAGCCAGAAGAACTCAGTGCGACTGGACGGGCTGAAGGCCAATGCTCGGTACATGGTGCAGGTTCGGGCACGCACCGTGGCGGGGTACGGCCGCTACAGCCTCCCCACGGAGTTTCAGACAACTGCGGAGGGCGGTAGGTACCAGCACTAGGCTGCCTCCATCGCCCAGCCCTCCCATGCGTGCCCCTTTCCCAGCCTGACTTGGATTCCTGCCTGTCCCTCCATCAGGTTCCACCAGCAAGGCTTTCCAGGAGCTGCCTCTGATCGTGGGTTCCGCCACTGCAGGGCTGGTGTTTGTCATCGTGGTGGTGGTGATTGCTATCGTCTGCTTCAGGTACTGGCTTTTCAGGGAAGAGGGTTTCAAAGCTGGGTTTGGGGGTTGCTCATGTCTGCCACAGAGCTTTCCCCCTCCCCTGTGAGCAGAGCTCTGCTGCTCCAGTCACAGAGTGAAGGACTGGACTGGCCACACATGGGTCCCAGAGCAGGGGTCCTGTGGGAGGATTGTGCCTCTGGTTCCCCAGCACGAGCTGGGCTCTGCCCAGGCTCCTGCCATGCGCTCAGCACAACTAGGCCATCTCCTCCCATTGCACCTCGGGTGGAGGGATGGCTCTGCACACAGGCTGCCGGAGGGAAGGCTCTCTGGCATAGGCTGGCTGTGCTGAGATTTGGAAGTTGGCAGTGAATGTCTTTGCCCCATCAGGAAAGGGATGGTTACTGAACACCTCCTCTCGTCTCCTTTGGGCAGGAAGCAGCGCAACAACACCGACCCTGAGTACACGGAGAAGCTGCAGCAATATGGTGAGTGTGAGAGCCCAGCAAATGGACTCTGCCTGTCCTCTCCCAATTCCTGCCCCATGCAAAGGGGCAGCCTTTGCTAACAAGGGGTGGGTTGACAGACAGCCAAGTGGCTTGATATCTGTCACCCATGCTGCATCACTCCTGGTGATGACTTCTGCCCTTGCAGTTACCCCAGGGATGAAGGTGTACATTGACCCCTTCACTTACGAGGACCCCAACGAAGCTGTCCGGGAATTCGCCAAAGAGATTGACATCTCCTGTGTGAAAATTGAAGAGGTCATTGGAGCAGGCAAGTCCCGGGGCTGGGCACAGCAGGTGCTGAGACTGCTGCCTCTCACCGTGTCTCACCGTGTGGCTCACCCTGCTGCTTCCCTCTATCCTGCCCACCACAGGAGAGTTTGGTGAGGTGTGCCGTGGGCGCCTGAAGCTTCCTGGCCGCCGTGAGATCTTCGTGGCCATCAAGACACTGAAGGTGGGCTACACAGAGCGGCAGCGGCGGGACTTCCTGAGCGAGGCCAGCATCATGGGCCAGTTCGACCACCCCAACATCATCCACCTGGAGGGTGTGGTGACCAAGAGCCGCCCCGTCATGATCATCACAGAATTCATGGAGAACTGTGCGCTTGACTCCTTCCTCCGGGTGAGCATCCATCCCCTCCTGCCCTGGGCTGGGGGCTGCAGTGCATGGGGGGTAGCATCTCTGAGCCCTTCCCCATCCCTCTACATTGACATGCTGGTGTCCCCAGGGTCAAGCTCTTCACAAACATCATGAGTGAAAGAAGAGGGGTGGCTCTAGGGAGGAGGAAGGTGATGGTAGCACATTGGGATCCTTCCTCACTCTGTTCAGGGTGTTGCAAACCCCTCTGGTCTCTCCTCTGGCAGTTGAATGATGGGCAGTTCACAGTCATCCAGCTGGTGGGAATGATGCGAGGCATCGCCGCTGGCATGAAGTACCTTTCGGAGATGAACTATGTGCATCGGGATCTGGCTGCCCGCAACATCCTGGTCAACAGCAACTTGGTCTGCAAAGTGTCTGACTTTGGGCTCTCTCGCTTTCTGGAGGATGACCCGGCTGACCCCACCTACACCAGCTCCCTGGTATGAGACACTCAGAAGGGATCCACTGATCTGGGGGTGGGGGGAGACACCTCAGGTATGCACTAAATCGTGGAACTGTGTATCCACGCAGGGGGGCAAGATCCCAATCAGATGGACGGCTCCTGAGGCCATTGCCTACCGCAAATTCACCTCAGCCAGCGACGTGTGGAGCTACGGCATCGTCATGTGGGAAGTGATGTCCTACGGGGAGCGACCTTACTGGGACATGTCCAACCAGGATGTAAGTGCTCTCTGAGGAGTAGGGAACTGGGAGCTGTAGGCTGCCTGTGGCAGCCCAGGTGGCTCACAACCTGCCTCTGCATATCTCTCTGCAGGTGATCAATGCCGTGGAGCAGGATTACCGCCTGCCACCCCCCATGGATTGCCCCACTGCGCTGCACCAGCTGATGCTGGACTGCTGGGTGCGGGACCGCAACCTAAGGCCCAAATTTGCACAGATCGTCAACACGCTGGACAAGCTCATCCGCAATGCTGCCAGCCTGAAGGTCATCGCCAGCGTCCAGTCTGGGTCAGTGACATCCTTGTTTCCAGCCAGGATTTACCCGAATTCCGGGGAACACTGGAGTGGTTGGGAATAGAGCTGTGGGAGAGCGGGAATAAGAAATCTCCCCTGCTTCCAGTTACACCTCTCCATCCCCTGCTCCCTGTGACCTGTGGCTCTCTTGCCCTTTAGCATCTCCCAACCGCTCCTGGACCGCACTGTCCCAGATTACACCACCTTCACCACTGTGGGAGATTGGCTGGATGCCATCAAAATGGGACGGTACAAGGAGAACTTTGTCAATGCTGGGTTTGCCTCCTTTGACCTGGTGGCACAGATGACTGCAGAGTAAGTCCCTGCTTGGAGGGGAGGAGGGAGAAGCCTGGGTCTGGGGCTGCTGTACACTGTCCCTTGCCTACCTGACAGCCACTTCCTCCCACCTGGGTGCATGGTGGGCTGAATTAAGGACTGAGATTCAGCATCCAATCCCAAGGGAGTTCAGGTTTAGGATTCAGCATCCAGTCCCCTCTGGTGTTAGAGGGAGCACTGGAGCTTGGCAGAGGGCTGTAATGATGGATAGGTCCCTTGCCCCGGTGGGGCAGGACCGCATGTTGATGTTGCTGATGGCTGAGGGCTGAATCTTCACCTTTTCCTTGCAGGGACCTGCTGAGGATAGGGGTGACGCTAGCAGGGCACCAGAAGAAGATCCTGAGCAGCATTCAGGACATGAGGCTGCAAATGAACCAGACGCTCCCAGTGCAGGTTTGACCGCAGGGGACTCTGCATTGGAACGGACCAAGGGAACCTGCCAACCAGGTTCTGTTTGCGGTGCAGCCCAGCTTCCTGTTTTCCCCTCCACATGGCGCTCCTCTGCCTCGGACGGTCGCCTGGGACGGGATGGGACGGGACGCCCTTCCCTGGATCGAAGGCACTCATGCTGAGAGGGAGCCCAGCTTTTCGTCCCGTGTCCTGGAACGGCGAGGCAGCAACACATCTTCATATTGAAGATGGATTATGGGACAGAGATGGCACATCCCACTTCCCGCCCTGTCTTGGTGCTCATCGGTTTGAAGAGTTGTTCTGCTTCTTGGATTTCTTTTCACCTTGTTTTCCCCCCAGTCCTCACTTCCCTCACCTCCCCGAGGCCACAGACTGTTGACCCGTCCGCTGAGTCCGTCAGACACGTCCGAAGCCTTCCCTAACTCTGTTCCCCACATGGAAGCAGCCGGGGGAGGCCGAGCCGGCGACAGGGCTGGGGCCACCAGCCCCAGACAATCACTCCTCTCCTCCAGCTCTGGCAAACCCTCCGCCCAAGGGTCTGCACTGGAACATGTCCGAAGGGAAGGCTTCGCTCCCTTTCTTGGCTTTGCACGCCAGAACCCGAACCCAATTTACTATGCAGGGAGTTAGGCAAAAAAAAAAAGGAAAAAAGAAAAAAAAAAAGAGATATATTAAAAAAAAGATAAGAGGGAGCAGAAAGGGGAGGGAGGGGGACCAGGTGCCCGGCTCCTCATCTCTTACCCTCTTGGTTCTCCTGGCCAGCTCTGGACTGCAGAGCGAGGCCGTCAGCACGTTTGCACAGGGACCCTCCGCCCCCGGACCGACGGCAGCCGCGCTCCCCCCGAGGGGCCGGAGAGCGGGGCTGGGGCGGGGGCTGCGCCGGGGGCCGCGGCTCCCCCAGCCTCCTCTTTTATGCAGAAGGAGCAGGTGCCGCCGGCGCAGCTGCCCGCTCCTGACACACGCTGTGATTGCTGCCAAAAGACTCACTCACCTTTCCCTGAGGATTCACTGCAGCCCGGTTCCTCCGAGCCGAGGGAGAGACTCCCAGCGTGCCTGAGTGTGCGTGAGTGTGTGCATGCGTGCGTGGGTGTGTGCTGGCCGCAGGACTGTGGGAGGCAATGGGCAGAATAAAGGCAATAAGAATTTTACCCGAGTTTCCTTTGCTCGATCGCGCTCTCATTGGATGGGCCCGGCTGCCTGCAGCTTTGCTGCCCACCAGGGTCATCCTTCTCCTCCTCCTGGCTGACCCCAGTGGTGTGACCCTTTCTGCTCCCCCCTTCTTTTGCTGTCATGTTTTCAGGTTGTCCCACAGGGACCAGGCAGTGATGCCATACCAACCCTGTGGTGCTGGGGGACCCAGCACGCTCCCCATGGGGCACTTAGGGTGGAGGCTCTGAGTCCCAGGTCAGAGCCAGTCAGGAAACTCTTTATCTAATGTACTATACCCAGCATTTTTTTTCCCCATACCCTCCTCAAGTCAAGCTGGAACTGTGGGAACCAAACAGGGAGTATGAAAGCCAAGCAGGGAACTGCCATGCTCGCTGCCCATCCTAGTGTCAGAGGGTCCCCACAGCTGTGGGGCTTCTCTGTAGGGCAATGCTCATCCCCTGCTCCCTCTGGGCAGTCTGGCCCTCAGCAGGAGGGTTGCAGCAGCCCCTGGCACCCCTGAATTACTGACCTCACTCCTCCTCTACAAATGGCTCTTGAGCAGGGGGGAGCACACCAGGGTGAACAGACTGGCTGTAGGTGGCCAGGTAGCCCCCTGGGAGAGCAGATCTGGGGGGCCTGTGCCCTCAGTCTAGGGGAGATTTGCCCACAGTAGCTAAGTGGGACCCCGGTTGCTCATCCTGGGTTTCTCAGGTGCCCCTCGGCTGCAGTACACCTTGCTAACTGGCTTTTGGGGTGCTTTGCTGCTGACAGTCCAGAGGGGCAAGTGGAGTCCCCCCAGAATGAGGGGGTGCACCCCTATGCTCTTCAGTGCTTGGCCCCGATCCCGTCCTCCCCAGGCTGACAGGGCAGGTGCTGTTTTTCCCATTTCCTTGGAACAGGCCTGCCCTCAGGTTTCTCATTAACCCTGTCCTCCTCCACAGGGTAAACAAGTCCAGGAGGGCAGGTGGCAGCAGGTCCTGCAGCAGGGAATGGTCTCCCCACATCCCACCATCTTCTCTCTGAGATGTATCTGGGATGTTGGCTGACAGGGACACCACAGCCACATTTTGCTGGGGTTTCCCATCCTGGCTTGCTCCCTACCCTGGCTGCTCTCCAGTCCTGCCATGGTGGGACCCCAAACAGCAGCACTGGGCAGAGCTCACCCCTCTCCCAGATCAGGAGGAGAAACCTGGCATTGGGAGGCTTTTGAGAGCAAGTGGCTGAAGAGATGTCAGAGCCTATTTGGGGCTTGCTAACCCCCCACAGCGCCCCCATGCAGAAGCACAATGGGGCACAGGAGCTGCCCCTGCCTCCCTTGCCCCCCAGCCCTTGCTGCTGCAAAGTTTGGGGTTCCACCAGCCCTGGTGCATCTCAAACATCCCCATCTCAGCCCTCCATCCCGGCCTGTCTTTGCTTTGAGGAGAGGTTCTTCTCATTTTAAACAACAAACCCTTTCTCCCACCCTTCTCTATGCACACCCTGCTCCCACGGGGCAGGACACAGCATCCCCGCAGCCGGCCCCGGGTCTTGCCCCAGCCTCAGGGGTTCACCCAGCAGCTGTTCACATCCTGTACCTGCCTCCTCCCTTTCCATACAGATCTGGGGGAAAGCCGTGTTCCATGGTGAAAGAAAAGCAACAGCGATAAACAGCAGCCAGGGAAATCAATGCGAGCGTGCGTTTGTAAAAATATTTTTTAACTGAAAGACTTTTTTTCAATTAAATTATTTAAGGAATTTTATGGAGGTCTGTGGTGCCTGTGTGGTTCTTGGGGCGTCTCTGGGTGGCAGGGAGCCCTGTGCTGGGCGGGTGAGGGTGTGTTTGGGTACTGTGTGTGTAAAAGTGGGTCCATGACAGTGAGCAGGAGGCACTTGACCCCACTGGGTGCTAGCCAGCCCAATTCCCCCCCCAAAAGATGCTCCCTGCCTCCTCCTGGAACAGCCAGTGGGTGAGGACGTTTTGAAGGGCTGAGAGGACCAGATGATGCTCCCAGGGCTGCCAGCCCTCTGGTGCCACTGTGGGAACATCCTGGGGCCATGGGGATGGATGGGAGCAGCGTGGGGTGGCCCTTGGGGAGCGTGATGGCCAGGCTGGGTGGGGGGAAGGCAAGCCCTGCCTGCACCCCTGCCTGTGTTCTGCCTCTGGCCTGCGCTTCCCCTCTCCCAGCCCGTGCAAAAGAGCCTTTTGTGCTGCTGGGTTTTTTCCCCCCTTTTAATTCCTAACCAGGAGATTAAGGGAAGACAAAGGCTACGATTGTTCCCGCTCTGCAGAGAGCTGGAAAGTTCGGGGAGGGGGGATCGTCCCTTTCCAGACAGACCCAGAGGAGGGGGACATGCACCCCAGGTGGAGGGGCCGGGATGGGGGGAACACCCTGGGAGCGGCGGTGGGGGGTCCCAGGGGCACAGCTGGGGTGAAGGCACACTGGGTGCTAAGGGGGAACCCTGCTGGGGTGGCCCGGGGGCTCAGGGCTCCAGCGGGAGGCTCTCTGCAGCAGAGGAGGAGGAGGAAGGCTGAGGAGGATGGGTTGGCCGGCTCGCCGGCTGCTTGGCGTTTTCCCTGCTAACTCTTGGCTGACACCTCAACAACTTGGCGGAGAGAGGATCCCGCAGCCCCGTCAGCCGCCTGGGGCCGGCACAGCTGGAAGGGATCACGGCTCGGCAAGGCTCGGCACAGCTTGGCACAGCACGTCTGTGACCCGGCAGGCCAGCACGAGGCACGGGGCAGTGAGGCCACAGGCTTTCTGCACAACCTCCATCATGCCTTGTCCCCACTGCCACCCTGTGCCCGAGGGAATGGCCAAGCACAGCCCTGCTGGGGACCACATCCTGAACCCACTCGGCCAAGGATGGGCCAGACGCCGGCCAGGCGGGTCATTGCCTCGTGGCTGGAGCCAAGGACACACCATGGCCCGGGAAGGGGCTGTCCCCACAGCACAAGGGACGGGACCCAGCACATTTTCCCATGCTCACAAGAAGCCACGAAACACCCACGAACACCCCGGTTCTGCTCCTTCTGTTTCCCGTTAAGATTATTTATTGGTAATTTTTAAGACCACTTACAGACTCTGTTCACGTGCCAGGACCCTACACGGCTTTTTCCCAGGGCTTTTTTTTTTATTATTTAAAAAAAAAAAAAAAAAGGAATTGTTTTAATCATTTTCTTTCCATTCCTTCCTTCCAGTCTCCTTTGGTTGCTAGCAGAGGACTTGCACATGGTGCAGCATCCATCCTCGTCTGCTGCCACCGCAGTCCATCCTTCCTGCCCCCTGCTGCTGGGGCTGCAACCTCATCCCCTTATCAGGGCTGAGTATCCCTAGTAGGATGACCATGGGGGGACATGACCCCCAGAAGCTGCCAGCCAGCCTGGGATGTTCTGGAAAAGGGGATCTGAGGGCCGGGGGACTGCATTGGGGAGCAGGAGGTGGCTCTCTTGCAGATGCCTGGGAGCTGACATCATCTTTGGCACACAACCAGTGAGCCAATGCACCCGCATCGATCACCCCACGCCTGTCTGCCATGTTTGGGGAGCAGAATCTGACCCAACACTGGACCAGGAGGCAAAAAGCGGCTCTGGGTTATTAAACATGACCAGGGCAATGCCTTGACCCAATGCGGTCTGGGAAAGGCTGGCTCTTCGGGGGAAATCAGATGGAAAGCAATGGTAGGGCTGGGGCTGGTGCCAGGGGCTGCATCGCTCCCACCAAGTGCTGCCCTGTCTGGAAACGTTGGCTCCTTTGGGAATGAGGGGAGCAAAGGGCTGCTGCATGACTGGAAGAGAGAGGGAGAGATGCCCCTGTCCCTGCTAGCTTGCCTTGCCCAGGTTTTGCTGGCCAACACCCCTGCCCAGTCTCGGAGTATCACGGATATTGATGCCCGCACCCCACACGGCAGCATCACCCACGCCACTGCCCACCCAGCCCTTCCTGCCACCTAAATCTGGCACCTTCAGATGAGCAGACCCCTTCACCCTGCTCCACTCCCCCAACAGCCACAGCCCAGCTGCTGCTGAGCCCCCTCGTTGCCCCTCTCCCGCTTTGATCTCCCGTGGAGCCGGGGCCAGTATCGCCGCCGGGGCCGGGGGCCGCCCCGGGTGTCAGACTGGTTCAGCCACACATTTCTGGCTAATGAGAAATTTCCTCTCCCCGGCGCTCGGCCAGGTTTTTTTTAGCTCTGGTATCGCTACCCCACCTCTGCCTCCGCCACGGCAGGCTGAGTCACGGGGGGCCCCGGGCCACCTCCTGCACGCTGGCTTTGCCCACCGGCACGGTGCTTGCCAGGCCCTAGCAGCACCCATTCCCCATGCCTTCCCCTGAGGATGGCATGACCGGGAGCCTGGCAAAACCAGAACTCCAGTGACCCATCCTGTCGCAAGAGCCTAACACTCCAGAATGATGCCCTGAAGCCGGGCGCTGCTCTGAAGCCGAGGTGAATGGGCTGAGCCTGGGGAGGGGGTCGGTGCAGCAGCGGGTGGGGAGTTCGGCTGCCACACCCTGCTGTGCCCCACTGTCCCAGCTGCCCTGGTCCGTGCTCGGGGGAACCACAGCTCGGGGCAGCTGGGGAAGTTCAAAGGGAAGAGGAAAAGCAGCGATCCCCGCTGTGTGTGAGGGTTTGGGCTTGCATCCCCACTCCCCATGTCACAGCCTGAAGTCATTTCGTGCCATTAACGGGTTTTCTCGCTCTGAACTCGCTAATGAGCCTGCGTGGGAAGCAGCAGGGACCGAGGGCCTCCAAACTGGGGCAGTGGAGGGAGTGAGTGGCTCCTAGCAAAGCATACGGGGGGGAGAGGTAACCATCATCCACCCTTAACTCCTCGCGCTGAGTTCTGCCTGCTCTTGGTGCTCCCCAGCCAGCCCCACTGATCCCCAGCACATCCCTGCCACCCCAGCAGCCCCACACTGGTGCCTGGAAAGAAGGGTGTCTCATGTCACCACCTTACAAGGTGGCTCAACTTCTGCCACCTCCCTGGTGCAGTTTCCCCCCATCCGGCTGTCCCCATTGTCACCCAGGCGGGGAACCAGGACTGCACCCCGGGAGGATGAAGCTGAAACCATGACCCATCCCCAGGGTGGTGAGTCAGGCTGTGCCAGGTGACTTCTGCTGGAAAGCACCTTCCAGCACCATCCCCATTCTTCTCCCTGTCCCTATCCCTGTTCCTGTCCCTGTGCCTGACCCCATCCCACAATGGCAGAGAAGGACCCCACAAGAGGCACAAATAGGGAGGAGGCAGGCAAAAGCTCCATAGAGGTGGTGGATGTTTCTGTCCATAGCCAAGCATGCAGGAAGCGGAGCAGGAGTATGAGCCAAGCCTGGGGAGGGAACACTGGAGCAGGAGTGGCGAGGTGTGTGAGCCAGCGTCATCAGACCTGTGCAAACAAACCCGCAGGACTGCAGGGATGGGGGAGAGCCAGGCACAGGCATGGGGAGGGCCTGTCCCGTGACACCCTCAGCTCTGGGGCTCCTGGGGTCAAGGAGCCAGGTGACGGAGCCGTGGCACAGCACATCTGGGGGCTGCTGTGAGGCAGGAGCCCACCCTGACAGTGCAATGGCAGCCGTGCTGTGGTCCCAGCCCTTGTCCTGTTGCCCCTTGGGCTCAGGTGGCAGGCAGGGGACAGGGTGCACTGGCATCAGGGGTGTGGGCTCCCATTCACACGCTCCCGGCGGGTGGGCAGTGGGTGATGGACGAGGCATGTTCCGGCCTCCGCGCCGAGATAATCCTGTCCCTGCCGGCCCGCGGTCGGCATTTATCTCACGCCAGGGCTGACGTCACCCTCCAAGACCCCAGCCAAGGAGGCCTCACTGCTCTTCCTGGCTTTTCCCAGGGACAAGGGACTTTGGGCCCCTCGCCCCGGGCTGTGAGCAGGTGGATTTATGACCACAGCCATGCTCCGGCATCCAGGGGACAGGAGAGGCAACGAGACCTTTATAGCTTTAATACACCTTTCTGACAGTGAAGTTTAAATGGCCTCGTAAACCCCCTTGTCACCCACCCCCAGCAGAAGGCAGCAGTTTATTAGGGCTGTAATTCTTCTCCTGGCATTCCATCAGTGTCCTTTTAATCTGCACTTGGGGGTTTTTTATTTCTGCTTAATACCAGCAGCTGTAAATGCTGTTAGGGATCGTCTTGTGCAGGGACCCACCGGGGGGAGACTGGGCACTGGGGCACTGATGCTATGGAGCAGGGGGAGCTGGAGGCTGGGACAGCCCAGTTCCAACTGAGGGGTCAAAGCGGGGAAGAGGAGCCAAATTTTGCTGCTCCAAGCACATGCCTCCTCTGCAAAGCAGGCCCAGGCAGGATGCATCCATGATGCAAGGAAAGCCTTTCCAGGGAACCTTGGGATTTCAGCAGCAGAGCCGGTCGGGAGCTAATCCTTTGTGCCAGGCTTTCCATTTTCATCTCATTAACTCCCGCTCTCTGTGCCGCTGCCCTCTCGGTTTTTCTGGCAGGGAGATAAGTCTCCATGCTCGGTGCGGTGAATCCTCCGCGCCTGCTCGCCCAACGCTCCCGGTCGCGCTGACGCTGGCAGGCAGCTTCCATCCAATTACAGCGGGGTGAAGCTCATTTTAATTGCATAGAGCAACTGGGATTACGCAGACTTTATCTCCTAATTCCCTCTTTATCTCTTAACTTCACACTCACTGCTTGCATTGAAGGCAGGACTGCTTGTGCCAGGGTTTGCAGTTTCTGAAGTACCCTTTCCCCCTGCACCAACCCCTTGCCCAGATGGGGTTGGCCCCAGAACGCCCCTAAATGTTGGGGAACCCTCTGTGTCCTATGGAGCCACAGACTCCAGATATCCCCGTAGCACTCAGGGGGTCAAGCCCACCTGCCGGGGGATGGCACCCATTACACCAGCTGTTTGGGAGGAGGGCTTGTCCTCAAGCTGGTGTCACATGTCAGCTGGAGGCAGAGACTCTCTAGGAGCATCTGGGATGGGCACAGCATGAGTAAAGGGCTTTTCCTCTTTACAGACTGTGATAGTAGGTGCCCAGCACCACTGCTGAGGCTGTTGCAGGGCTCAGGGGGTCCCTGTGAGGGAGGGAGAGGGTACTTGCCACCAAAAATGCACACTGAGGACAGCATGCATCTCAGCCAGCTCCTTGGGGACTCTTGAGGACCCTTTATCTGCTCTGTGCACTTAACCAGGATGAAAGCCCTGCTGCAGGTCTCTGGGGGCTCGTCAGTGGAGTCGAAAGGTGTTTTTTTAATCTCTCCAGGTACGAATAGTACCCACGGGTGCTTGACTCCCCCTACAAAGGGCAGCCCCCACCGTTCCTCTCTGCGGTAGGAGCAGACAGAACCATGGTACTCTGCTCTTCCCACCTTTATTTATTCACCCCCTGAGACATCCCTGGGTACCCCCCAGCCACCCTGGCTTGGGCATCCAGCAACACCCTCTTGGCGTGCGGACATGTCCACCCCAACCCAGAGCGAGCTCTTGAGATAGCGAGATAGCCAGAGGCTGCCCAGGATGGGGCACTTGGCAGGGCTGGCCCCGATAACAAGCCAGCAGCTGGTCTCCTCTCCCTGCAACATTTCCCCGTTGGTTAGGTGTCCCTTGGCTTCATGGAGCACCAGATGCCAGGCTCACCCTGCTGCAGGTGGGTAAACTGAGGCAGCAGGGCAGGGGTCAGGTGCCTCGGCTTAGCAAGCTCTGCATCAGCACAGCCGGCTGTTAATTAGATACCATTAGCACACGCTAATTAATGTAATTCCAATGCCCCACAATTCTGGAGCGTGAGAGCTGCTCCTCACCCTGTGCCATTGCTGTGCACAGCTGTGCCCCTGCCATGGCTGGTGGCAGCAGGAAGGGGACCAGCCAGGAAGCCACTGATGCCAGTGCCAGTGTCACGCTACCGACACCCTCCCAGGGCTCCTTCCTGCAGGCTGGCATGCTCCTGGCACCCCCTCCCCAGGCACTGCCAACACAAGCCAGACCCAGCAGACCAGGCATTTCGGGTGCTGGCAGAGCCACACTAAACCTGTCAGTTTTGACAGCAGGAGTGCCCCAAATCACCACCTCCTTGGCGTCCTGTTGGCTGCCCCCCCTCATGGATGGGGGGCTGAGCATACTGGGGGGGCAGGGGCTTTGGCGCGGGGGCTGTGGCAGTGAAAGGGTGACTCTTAATCCGGCGGCAGCTGCGGGGCCCAGGCTTGCTTGTTCAAGGGATATGGCAGCTCGGTCAACAATCCCTGGCCCGTTTCGGGGGGATTAGCAGCCCCCCAGGGAGGGAAGGGGCCCACATGAATATTGGGCGGGTGGGAACACAGCCCAGTGGAAACAAAGCCAGACAGGGAGGCAGCGGGGAGCAGGCACCCGCCATCCCGAGGCATCCCCGAGGTGGGGGACAGGGGCTTGGGGACTGTCCCTGTCCCCATCCTACTTTCACACTGCGGAGTGCTGACAGGAGGGAGCTCTGGTTATCATCCCACGCCACCCCAGCACGATAACCCTGTGCCAGCGTCCAGCCACCCCTTTGACCTCCCATCCATCCTCATGTCCCACCATCCCAAGGCCCAGAGGAGGTGGCACGGGAAGTGCCCAAACGCTGGCACTTGGGAGCTCCTGGCAAACAGGGGCACGTGTGTAAACCAGTCCTTGTTTGCCACGGGTTGACCACCTGGGCATAATCCAGGCTGGAGGAGGCCACAGTGTATAAGGTCAGCCAGGAGAGGAGCTGGGCTGTCTGTGGACCCCCAGGGGTGGTGGGAGCCTCCTCCATACCCAGAGGCAGTCTCAGACCACCAAAGTACCTGTGGATTCAAACTGGGAGGCTCCAGCTCCTGCCCAAGCAGCAGGTAGGACCCATGAGAGAGGAGGAGGACAGTTTGCCTTGGTGACACCCAACCCTGTTTCCCATGTGCTCAGCACCCCTCCATTTCCGCTGCATCCTGCTGTGCCCCGTGCTTGGTCCTGGTGTGGGGACCCTTTGCCCAGTATTTGGGGTTACTGATCCGCAGGGTCTCTGGGGAGAGCCCTGCAGCCCTCAGTGTTTGCTGAGGAGAGCCCCAGGACCGTGTCTGCCCTGAGCTTACCTCCCTGGGGAGCCGAAACCCTCTCCAGGACAGCTCCCTTGGGGACTGAGAGGGTCCCCACGGTGAGTACACGTCCCTCGGGACCACAAAGGCAGGCAAGACTAGGGCATGCACCCAGAGAGAGGTCTCCTGGGTGGTGGTACTTGGGGAATAAGCCCCCACCCGTGGGGACGTGTGCTGGGTGCACGTATGGGCACAGGTACACGTGTAGCTGGGTGCTCCCTGGGGGCCCCTCACCCCGTTCCCCAGGGGTGCTGGGCAGGGGCCGCTTTTCTGCTCCGTTAGCCACGGCTGTGCCGGCACATAATGACATGGTAATTGTGAGCAGAGGCCCGGCCACACGCACTGCCCGGCTCGCTGGCCAGCCCTCCCAAACCTGGGGTAGCCGCTGCCCGGGGGGTCCCACCTTCTGTCCCCTCACCTGCCCATGGGACCCCCCCATGTCCGGCTCCATCCGGGACTTGCCCCGGTGGCAATGCAGGGGGGAAACCCCCCGGCAGGCTGCGGTCACCTCCTTTCCTGGGAGCTGGGAAACCTGTTCTTCCCCGTGGTGTTTACACGGGTAAGAGGGGTCCTCTGCCGCTGCACATCGCATTTTCTGCTTGGTCACTTCCATCTGTGTCCCCGCATAATGATTTTTTCTGCTACATTAATTTAACACACTGCAGCGAGCCGAGGCGCTGGGACCCCGGGCCGCTTAATTGTGTCAAAGGAAAGGCTCCTGCTCCCGCTTTCATTGGCAGCCAGGGCTGCTGCAGGGTGGGTGTCCTCGCGGGGGGGTGGGAAGGGGTCTCAGGGTGGTCGTGGGGGCCGGAGGGAGGCAGCGGTGGAAGGGTGTAGGGTGTCAGAGGGGTTGGTGTGAGTCCCCCAGTCCTGGGGCAGGCAGTAAGTCCTGGCTCAGGCTTGCTGGGGGCTCTGAGGTGAGGGCAAAGGGTCCTGGGGACCCTAAACTTCCAAAGAACCTGGCTCCATGGGGTATCTCACATCATCCCTTCAGATGCTGTGGCAGAATGGCAGCGGCACGTCCCGGTGCCCAATTCTCTGCTTGGGGCCGGCAGTCCCCGCCCGAGGCCGGCGGGAGCCAGAGGGTTAAGTGCTGTTTGTGTTGGCTGAATGAGGCGGGAGCCGAACAAGCCCCCACAAACGGAGGTGAAGGGCTGCCCAGACGGGATGTGACAACCCGATTTCAGGGCTGTCAGCCCCAGCATGGTGGGCATTGAGCGGGGACATTCCTCCCCGGCACTCCCTGCTCCCCTGGCTCCAGCACCGAGACACCGACAAAGGCAACGGGCAGCCCCTGCCCACCTGGCCCCACCATCTGGGGTGCCATGGGGTATCCATGGGGCACTGCGGAGCTCCAGGAGCCCCCAGCCAGAGGGGGATGCTGGGAGCCGCCCTCGCCCTCCCCGCTGGAGGCCCCGCCATAAGTGGCCTTTGGTATTTGCAAACATTGTGGCGAGGGGCTGGGAAGGTCTCGGCCCACCCCAGCGGGCGCCTTTGTGCTGTGCGGACCCCCGGGGGCTCATTTCCATCCTGCCCGGGCGCTCGCCTCGTTCCTTTCAGTGCCGACAGGCCTCGCTCCCTGCTCCAGCAGCGTGCCTGAGCCTGCAGCTGCAGTGCCAAGCGCACAGCTGTGCCCCAGCCCGGCACTGGCCCCATTCCGGCGGTTCATGCCCCCATCCCGGTGTGCTGAGCTGTTGTGTGTGCCACTACCCCACGCGGCAGCTGCTGAGCTGCTCTGTCCTTGTCCCACTGAGGGTCTGCGCACACCTGCACAGGGGTGTGTCCACCCGTGCACGGGCTGCCACCATCACGGGTGTGCGTGTGCTTCCTACCTGCACAGCCGCACCCACTGGTGCACACCTGCCCACCCACCTGTGGCCAGCTGCAGCTATGTGTACCCACTCTGCCCTTTTCACACCCCCATGCACACCCCCTGCCCGCAGGGTCCCCCAAATCCCCCCACCCCAGCTGAGCAGGGTGCCCAGGGCAGGCAGGCAGGCAGCTCCATCCAGCCCAGCACAGCCAGACCCCATGGCACACGGATACCATGAGCCGCTCTGGGCTCCCCACACCTCCCAGCACTCTCCCTGCACACCCAGCTGAGGGGTCACCCCATTGTCACCACAGCCACATCCCCCACCAGACCCCAGGGACCCAGCCCAGTGCATCTGGTTCTCCGGCAGTGCCCATTTTCTGGAACCTGTGTTTTATGGCCCTACTCAACACCTGCAGATCAATGCCAATCCGCATTTTATTTGGTTTTAGAGTCATAAAGGTGAATTGACCCAGCTGCGCCTCTGCAACTGCTGTCCCCTGCTGCCAGGTGCAGGGTGGAAGTGAAGGGCAGGGACACGGGACCCCGGCACACAGTGCCCATCCCTCACCGTGCCGGGGAGTGCCCAAGGGAGATGGGGTTGCTCTTTTCTCGTGCTTTTTGTGACTGGAAAATCTCCTCGGGGGCCCCCGGCGGTGACCTCTTCCTGGGCGCAGCGCTAAGCCCTTTGTAATGGGATTTTGTGGCAGAACCGGCAAATTAGGGGCGAAGTGAATGTGTTAAGCTGCTGGTTTCTTTCTGGCGGTTCCCCCTCCCCAGCCCACGCCGGCCGGAGTTCGAACAAAGGCGACGAGCTCTGCTTTTATCTCGGGTCCTTAGAAGTCAGAGCTGTACAGGGCTGTGCTTCCCCCTCCGGAACAGGCAGGCTGGGACGGAGATGGGGACATGGAGGGGCAGAGCTCGGGGCTCCGGCAAAGAAGCATGGGAGGAACACTCTGCAAGCGAGTGGTGCCAGTACATTGGCCATAGGGATAAATTTAAGGAAGTGGGACAAAAAGACCCATCTCGTTAAAATCTCACATCACTGATGGGATTGGCAGCCGGTGTGTCCCCTTTCACTTCTTGTCCCCCAACTGTCTGGAGTCCCTTTGCCATCCCTGGAGAGGGCAGGGAGTTCTGGCTGCCCCTTGAAAGAGAAGAATGGGCAACCCCCAGCCTGGGGCATCTTCCCCAGGCACAGCCACCCCCACCAGGAGGTCTCCTTTTAAGGGTGCCCCACCATCCCTTCCACTTAGGGTGAGGGCTGATCCCCTGAGACCTGCCCCGCTGCCTTGGGTGTCTCTCGGCACCCTCAGGCAGGAACAAAGTACCGTGGGGCTGAGTGGGAATGGTGTTGCTTTGGCACCCCAAAAGCCCCCAGTTGCAGGCAGGGAGCAGGCAGGGGACAGTGTGCTGCCCCCAGGGCCCCCATAAGGGCCTGATTTATTGCTGTCTCTTGAAGGATGCCATTAAGGCAGCGTCCGGAGCTGGGAGCACAGCTGCCGGAGCAGATCAGCGCCTGATTAATGTTGGGCAACTTGTTATATTGTCAGATAATTATCCCCAAACTGTATGACTTCTCTGCTAAGTGGCAGCGCTTAATTGCGTTTTTAATTACACTGCCATCACCGCAACCCCTCCACGGGATGCAGGGATGCTGGGAGCCAGGCAGGAGCAGGGGGCCTGGGACCCTTTGCAGAGGGCATGGCAGGGGCATCCCACTCCCACAGAACCCTCCTGGTGTGGGGCACACAGCTGTGGCATCCTCAAGCCATGAGTGATCCAGGCAGCGAGGTTTTGGAGTGATCCTTCTTGGCACTCCTCAAGGTGGGGGGGGGGCACATGGGGTGCAGAAAAATGGGGAGTAAGGCAGGATGCCCCCCTTGCCCTCCATGAGCTTTGAGGGCTTACCATCCCCTGCAGCCCCCCCATCCCCATCCGGCTGGGGGCAGCTCGGGGTCTGGCTTCCCCTCGCAGGCAGGGATGGGTCAGGGGTCAATACATTTAAAATTCCTCCTAGATCTCAAACTCCAGAGAGCGGCCGGTGGGCAGCGGCCGCATGGGGAGCACCCGCCGGCACCTTGGGCAGGCACAAGACATGCTGGCAGAGGCGGGTGGCTGTGTCTGTGTGTGTGAGCTCGTGTGTGTTCATGTGTGCGCATTTTTGAGGGGTGCATGTGCACAGGGACCACCTGTGTGTGTGCATGGGTGTGGCTGTACAGCGTGTGGATTTGGGGGTGTGCACGCACGTGCATGAGTGCCCTTGTGTGCACACCCACACATCTGCTGATGTGCACATCTGGATGTGCTGGTGTGCGTGTATTGGTGTCCATGAGCTGCTGCGTGCACACATGGGGGGCTGTGCACACCTGTGAGCCTGTCCATGCGTGTCTGAGCGCCTGGAGGAGGAGGAGGTGCCTGTGTCTGTCCATGCATGGGACATCAGTGCAGCGTGTAGCTGTGTGTGTTTGTGTGTGTGTGTGTGTGTGTGTGCACGCAAAGGTGAGCCTGTGGCTGCACACCTGAGTGTGCAACACCCCTCTGCCCCCACCCAGCCAGCTGTGCCAGCTGGGGTGGCTGCAGTGGTCCTGGCTGTGTCCCCCACCCCAGCCACGCTGAACCTCCCAGGGAGATTCCCCAGCTGACCCTGTGGGTGCAGCAGGGACAGGACCCTCGGGGCTTCAGGTGCAGGAGGCACCTGCAGGTCACAGCAACTCCTCTCCCTCACCTATCCCTCCCTGGGACAGTGATGCTCCTGCAAGGGCTGCAGCCTGGGATCCCCAGCACTGCTGGAGCACCAGACCCCTCTGCTGTGTCCCCAAAGGCCAGGGGCCAGCTGGGGCTGTTCCTGCCAGGGTACAAGGTGCTGCTGCTGGGAAGCCCCCACACCACATCCCTCCTCACCAGCCGGACACTGGGCAGTGCCGGGAGGAAATCCAGGCGTTATCGGGCAGCCGGCTGCAGCCCTTGCTGTGGCCTCTGGCCTGAAATTTCCTGACATGGACATCGCAACAGCATTTTTCCCGGGCTGTGCCTTCCTCACCAAGGTGGGGCCCAGCCAAGCTTCCCCTTGACACCTTGGAGGTGAGGGGATGTGGTGGATCAGGCCCCCCAGATCCCTGTCATACCAGTGAAGAGGAAGAAATGTGGCTTTTGATGGGGAAGGAGCCAGTCCTGAGCCCTGCCTTGGTGCTCCTCTGTGCCCCCCACTTGCACAGGGTACACGGACTGGGGCGAGAATCAGGCTTGGGGGGGTAATAAGCCCCCTGAAAGGCATCCTGGCCCCAGCAGCCCCCCTGCAAGCCCCTCTTATCTTCATGGCAGCCGGATGGGGTCTCACCAGAGAGAGGCTGAAATTTCCAGGAAAAAATGTAAATAAAGGTCCCTGTCCCGCCTGTCCCCCTTATCTCAGGAATCCGGAGCGCGCCGGGCCCTTCTCCCAGCCATATTTCATCCCAGCCATCCCTGCTGGCTGCGAACCAAAGCGGCAGTGGTGGGGATGTGTAAGAGACTTAAAGATCACAATTGCCTTAAACATTGTCAAGACTGGAGAGAGGCTGTGTCTCAGGGCCCGCCAGGACCCCAGGACCATGGAAGCCACAAAACACGCCAGGCTGGGGTCACTTTCCCACCCCACATGGCTGAGGGTTCATAGGATGGTCAGGGAGGCTTGGTACTTCAGACCTCAACACATACCGCCCAGCCATGGGGGTTCCAGGATGGGAAAGCTTTTGGAACCCCACTGCCCACCTGGTGTCCCCAAGCAGCAGGGTCGGGGCTCGGCCGCTTCCCCTTCCTGCTCCCAGATCAGCTGCTAATGATGTCTCCTGACCCTGCTGGAAAAGAACGTAAATTATTCAGCTTCTCATCAGGGCAATTAAATTAGCTCGTCATTGCAGGCCATGAATATTTCAGGGGGGCAGGGGCTGGGGAGCTGGGGGG
>VZRV01011021.1:1000930-1020489 GCA_013398115.1 Falcunculus frontatus | reverse complement strand
AGGTAGGAGCCCCCTGCCCTGCACCCCTCCTTCCCCCGCTCCGCGCACCCCCGGTCCTGTACAAGCCGCTGCCGCAGCCCCCCTCACGCATCCCGCGTCGGGCACCCTCCCCCTCCACCCCGTCCGTGCATCGCATGCTTGCACCCCCCTTTCTCTGGCACCCTGCGTTCTGCCCCGGGCCCCCCGGCTGGCCGGGACCGGCACTGGGATCGGCACCGGGAGCCCAGCGGACGGCGGGGCGGTGCCGGCCGGTCCGGGGCTGCGGCAGGGGGGTGCCCGCGGCCCGGAGGTGACCGGCACGGCGGTGGGTGGTGGTGGGGTCTCCGCAGGGTGCGCCTTCGGGGGGCATTTCTATGCTCTGGAGGAGACGTGGCACCCGGACCTGGGGGAGCCCTTCGGGGTGATGCGCTGCGTTATCTGTCACTGCGAGCCGGTGAGTGCCCCCACACACCCCTTTCCCTGGGAGACCCCCTGGAACCCGGCTCTGCTGGGGAGGGGGCTGGCAGGGAGAGAGTTCGACCCCTCTGTTCAATGCACTCCTCTCCTTCCCATGGAAGAGGGAAGCGGGATCCCTTCAGCCAGACGGACACCTGGATGTCCTCCCCCGCGGCAGGGGGGAGGAGAAGGGGGATTTAAAGGATCAGGCTTCATTCTTCCTCCCCCTCCTCGGGGATGGCCTCCTGCCCCCTCTCTCCTTCCCTCCGAGCAGTTCCCCGAGGCCGGGGCTGGCGGGGCCACGCACAGCTGGTCAGGAGCTTGGGGGCCGTGGGGAGGGGGCCCGGGTTTGGCTGCTGTACAGGCGTCTGGGGACTGTGCAAGGTGTCCAGGGGCTCCAGATGGAAAAAGATGGGGGAAGCCAGGCTGTGCCTGGAGGGCATGACTGGGCACACCTTGGAATGCCCGGGCACACCTTGGAATGGCCTGGCACACCTTGGCATGGCTCTCCTGGGGTCTTCTTGGCCTCCCTCACAGCAGAGGAACCACCGGGGGAAGCCCGTGGGGAAAGTGAACTGCAAGAACATGAAGCAGGACTGCCCTGTGCCTGCCTGTCCCCGGGCCACGCTGCTGCCTGGGCACTGCTGCCACACCTGTCCCAAAGGTGAGGAGAGTGGGTGTTTCCCTGCAGGGAACCCCTCCAGCCCCCCAGCATCCCCCATTGGCCTGGGAAAGGAGGCACTGCACACCCCTCTGAGAAGGGCTGGTCAATTTGTTATGAAAGTCACCAGTGCTCATGATATGATGGGCCAGGGGAAGCCCTGATGGGAACAGCCTGAAAGGATCAGGGAAGGCACACAGGTCTAAATGCACTGCCTGTCCATGTGCCTGTGCACAGCATGCCCCAGCTAAGAGCCCCATAGTGATTCACAGGGCACATCTCGATCTGTCTCGAGAGGGGGGATTTATTATTGCTCCCCACCCCGAGCTCTTGGGCACAAGCAGCCTGGTGTGATGGTCTCCTCCTGTGTCCACCCCGTGCCAACCTTGCCAGGCCCCCCAGAGAAGAGCCCTGCACCCCGCTTTGACACCTTCGAGTACTTCCAGGACAAGGAGGATGACTTGGACAAGCCCTACAATGACCGTTCCTACCTCAGCTCTGAGGGTCTGGCTCGCGATGATGCCCGCACAGGTGAGCCACCCGCCCAGGCAGCAGCAGTGTGGGGCACTCCCCATGCTCCCCCTCATCAGCAGCTTCCCCTCCCCAGAATTCGTGGCCTTGCTGACAAGTGGCCCAGAGCCGTGGCACCCCACGTCCAGCGCGGTGGCCAAGGCTCGCTTCACCCTGCTGCGCTCCTCCCTGCTCTTCTCCATCAGCTACGAGCGGTGAGTCCTGTCCCCTGCCCCCTCTCCAGCCTGGCACAGCAGGCAGCTCTCTGGAAAAGGGGGGGATGCAACAATGCTTGTGCCTCAGTTTCCCTTCTGACAACCCCCCAAGGTGCCTTGCAATGACAGAGTGAGAGATCTGGGGAAGGAGGGGCAATGTGCTGGGCTCCAGCCTAGGTCAGCAGCCAGAATTTCGGCACACCCACGGTGTCGGCCCAGCCTCACCCATTTGCCTCCAGGTCTGGACTGGGAACAAATGGGAACAGTTCCAGGGCTCCCGTGGGTGCAGCTGGCAGAACTGCTGTGCCACCCTGCAGGCTCTGCCGGTGGGCAGTGCCTTGGCACTGCTGCCAGGGTTCCCCATCCTTGCCGTGCCCTCCCCGGATACCCGCCAGCAGCAGAGCCTCTCCTCTCCCTCCCTCCTTCCCGCTCCAGTTTCTTCTGCTCTTCCTCGCTTCCAGGCCCCTTTGCATAGTAAAGTGGTGACTAATTTCCAGCTCTGACAGAGGGAGCCAAGCGGAGCCGAAAATGCTCCTTATTTACAGCCTGAACAGTCAGCTCCCAGCGGGTCCTGCCGTGGAGCCTTTCCCGGCAGAGACCCTCATCCTGCTTTGTGCCAGTTAGACACCGCTCCAGGATACGGGAGTCCAGAAAACCCGTGCCAAGCTGGCATTTGGCAGGACAGCAGTGTTGGGCTAGTCCTGAAATGGGCGGGCAGAGCCTGGCGCTTGGTACGCCAGGGGAATGTCATCCTTCTCCTGCCCACCCCAAACCCCCGGTGACCCCCCGTGTGCCCTCCGTGACACACCCCTGTGCCTGATGCTGAGTGGGGGTGGTGCCGGGGGAGGGGGAGGGCAGGCACGTGGCCTTGGCTCACCCCCCGGACTCTCGTAGGCTGGGGCGGCCGAGCCGGGTGCGTTTCAGTGACCCCGAGGGTAACGTGCTGTTTGAACACCCCGTGCAGAAGAGCGCTGCCCCCGAGGATGGCATGGTGAGAGGGGCTGGGAGGGCAGGGGGCACGGTGGCCCTTCTGACCCTGCTGGGTGTGTGGTGCCCCCCAGCCACCGCCCAGCCCTTCCATCCATCACCCACAGCTCTGCGGCATGTGGAGGACGGTGTCGAAAGCCAACGTCCAGCTACTGCGGAGGGAACAACTCCGTGTGTCCCTCATCACCCGGGCACAACCCTCCGGAGAGGTCCACGGGCACATCCTCAAGCACCGGGCGCTCTTTGCAGGTAAGTCCAGCTCCCGCATGCACACCCAGTGGATGCCCACCAGAACATCCCTCATACCCCTGTCCCTGCACAGAGACATTCGGTGCCATCCTGACCTCGTTGGACCCCTTGCACTTGGGTGCTGGGGGCATGGCCATGCTGACACTGAGCGACACTGAGAACAACCTGCACTTCATCCTCATGGCTCGGGGTCTGCTGGAGCCTGGAGCGAGGGGTGAGAGTGGGCAGGGAAGGGGAGGGAGGCACTGCCCAGACGGGGCTGCGTAGAGCTGAAGGGGTGCATGGCATGTCTGCAGCTCAGGATGCATCTGGTCATAATCTGTGGGGTGAGGATGGGTGCCTGGGCTGGGTGTGGGGCTCAGGGTGGGTATAGGGGCTGTGTGTGGTGTGGAGTGGAGGCTGAGGTGTGCATACATTGTATGTTGTGTGATTTGGGGTGAGCATGGTGGGGAGGGGATGGTGTGCACCTGTGGGGGGGGGACCGGGGGTGCTGCAGAGCATATGGGGTGTGAGGGTCATTGTGCAAGAAGGATAGGTTTGTGATGTGGGTATGTACGGATTTAGGGGGTGCTGGAGGGAATAGTGAGGGTCCAGGCACATAGAGGCAGGCAGCTGGCAAGAAAGTGCCAGGGGGTTGGAGGCGGTAGGCACAGAGGGGTGGGTTTCACAGTGGTTGCAGACCCCTGGTCCAGTGGGTCCACTCTGCTCTGCCGTGTCCAGAATCCCCCTGGGTCCCACTGAAGGTCCGCATCCTGCACCAGGGCCAGACACTACGGGAGGTGAATGCCAACATCACTGTGGAGGTAAAGCCTTCTGTTCCCCCACATGCCCTGGCAGCCATGGTGCCCAGAGCACCAAGGCTGATCCATGGCATTCTACCCCCCTGTCAGGACCCCGACTTCGCGGAGGTGCTGAGCGATCTATCTGCCCAGGAGCTGCAGTTGCTGGTGCAGGGGCAGCTCCGCATCATGGCTGAGACGGAGGGCCGGCACGCACGGCAGCTGGCTGGCACCATCACCACCCGCCGCAGCTGTGACAGTAAGCACAGGGCAGGCGCGCTGAGGTGCAGGGGGGTTGCTGTGCTCACCTCCGTGCCAATCTCACCCACCCCTGTGCCTCTCTCCCCGGGCTGAAGCCATCCAAAGTGTGCTGTGCGGAGCAGACGCTTTGCTGCCGACCAAGACCGGGGCTGTGGGCTCAGCTAAACTGGCTCTGCATGAGAATGGCACCCTGGAGTACCAGGTAAGTGGTGGGCGCCTATTTTCCTCTCGAGGGTCCCAGGGCTATCCGCTACCCTGACACTGCCCCCTGGCACCCTGCCCTCAGGTGCAGGTGGTGGGCACTGCCAGCGAGGTGGTGGGCGTCACACTGGAGACCAAACCCCGGCGGAAAAGCAAGAGGAACATCCTGTTTGACATGACACCCAGCTACAAGAATGGACTGGTGAGCGCTAGATGATGCTGGGAGGGGTGGCATGGGGACTTTGGGTGAGTCCCTGTCCCAACCTGCATGGTCTCCCACTGGTGGCAGGCCTGGGGTGCCTGGGAGAGCCCCAGCGCCCGCGATGCCCATATGCTTCTACAAAATGAGCTCTTCCTCAACGTGGCCACCAAGGATTGGGTGGAGGGTGAGCTGCGGGGCCAAATCATCTCCCTGCCCTACAGTGGACTGCTCGCCCGCTACACAGGTACCAGGGACACACGGCGTGGAAATGGGGGGCAGTGGGGCAGCCCTCCCACACACCACCCACCCCCTCCAATGGTCCCTGTCTGTGCACAGAGATGCCCGTGGCGTTGGCGGGGCAGCTGGTGTCCCCCCCAGTGCACAGTGGTGCTGGGGGGCATGCCTGGCTCTCGCTGGATGAGCACTGCCACCTGCACTACGAGATCTCAGTGGCGGGGCTGGGACGCCCGAGCGACGGCACTGTCAGTGCCCACATCCATGGGGTGGCCGAGCTGGGGGAGATGGGCACCCGCCCCCACCAGCACAAGCGCCTGCTCAAGGGTTTCTACAGCACTGAGGTGAGGTGGGCACCCAGTCAGAGCACCCCACAGCAGAGGCTGGGCCAGACTTTATCCCCACCCTGGTGCCCCTCTTGCCCTGACAGGCTCAGGGGGTGGTGAAGGACCTGGACGCTGACCTGCTGCAGCACCTGGCCCAGGGCACTGCTTTCCTGCAAGTCAGCACCAAAGCACACCCCAACGGGGAGATGCGGGGACGGGTAGGTCCTCATTGGGGCAGGGCACCCCTACCCATCCCCCCTGCTGCCTGGGGCTGGGTGACACTGCTTGGAGCAGGGTGGAAGGGCACGGCATCACTCTGTTACAAGGTCCCAGCGGTACAGCGCAATGTGTTTTGTGGTCATGGGTGGTTCCTTCACCAGCCCTGACCATGGAGTGTAGCCAGGCATCAGCATGGGAAGTGACCTCCTGGTCCTTGCCCCCTCCAGGTGCACATTCCCAACCAGTGCCATGCAGGAGGAACCCGCCTGGCCCCAGGGGAGTCCCTGGCGCAGGCTGAGCTCTCTGAGAGCACTAAGACCAGGGACCTGGAGCAACTCAAGAAGGACCCCAACTCCTGCTTCTTTGAGGGTCAGCATCGGGCACATGGCACCCGCTGGGCACCTGACTATGATAAGAAATGCTCCATCTGCAGCTGCCAGGTACAAGGCGGGGGTTGTGCTGGAGGGGCAGTACCCATCAGTATTGCCCTTCTGTAATGAACCCCGTCCCTGCTGTCCCCAGAAGCGCACAGTGATCTGTGACCCCATCTTGTGCCAGCCCCTCAACTGTACCCGCCAGGTGCACCCCGAAGAGCTGTGCTGCCCCATCTGTGAAGGTACCTGGGGGATGGGCTGGGGGGTTCCATATGAAAACAGGGTCGGGATCCCTCTCAGACACTTGGCTGCTGGCACCGTGTGCACCTCCTCACGGCCTTCCTCTTCCTTGTAGAGAAGAAGACAGAGCAGGAAGAGCTGAAGCTGGAGCGGGCACGGGACAGTAGCGAGGGTAAAGTCCTTGTGGGCATGGGCTGAGGGGGCAGCTCTGCAAAGGCTGAGTCACAAGGACCGTGACTTCCTCTTCTTCTTCCTCTCCCAGGCTGCTACTTTGACGGCGACAAGACATGGCGAGGCTCTGGCACTCGCTGGCATCCTGTCGTGCCCCCTTTCGGCCTCATCAAATGTGCTATTTGTACCTGCAAGGTGGGTGCAGGTTCCAGACTTGCCCCCCAACCTGGTCTGGCACCTGTGGGTGCTCTCAGTTACGAGGCACTGTAGCTGAGGCTAAACCAGGGCACGGGGTGCTGACTGCCCCATGCCTTTCCGTGAGCCCCATGCCCTCCCTGCAGGGCACCACAGGTGAAGTGCACTGTGAGAAGGTGCAATGCCCACGGCTCACCTGTGCCAACCCCGTGCGCGCCAGCCCCTCTGACTGCTGCAAGCAGTGCCCAGGTACCTGCACCCCTCTCCTGCCCTCCGTTCTCCCTGCGTAGCTCCTGTGTGCCCCACCGGCAATGCCACAGGCTGCCCTGCCACAGGCGGGCATCCTCCCAGTGCCCTTTCCTGCAGCCCCAGAGAAGAGTGCCCTGGAGCTGGCTGACTCCATGCAGGCAGATGCGCCGCGGGCATGCCGCTTCGGGCGCCGCTGGTACCTCAACAACGAGAGTTGGCACCCCTCTGTGCCCCCCTTCGGAGAAATGAAGTGTATCCTGTGCTGGTGTGTGGTGAGTGTGCCAGCCTGGGGCAGCACAAGGGGAAGGGAAGGCACCACTGCGTCAGTCCCCAGGGCTTTGAGAATGGGTGGGAGAGCAGCACCCCGGACACCCACTGCACCCTGAAGAGCTACTCTTCCCCAGCTCTGGTGTTCAGCCCTTCTTTCTGCTCCCCAGTCAGGGGAGACGCACTGCCAGCGCCAGGAGTGTCCCCCATCCGCCTGCGCTAGCCCTGCCACGAGGGACAACCCCTGCTGTGCCAAGTGCCGTGGTGAGTGCAGTGCTCACACATCGGCACCACTGCCCAAATGCTCTGTGGCAGCCCCTGCACCTCCTAGTCTCCTTGGTGCTGAGCCAGGGCTGGCACAACCACCCCACATGCCGTCCTGGCACCCACTGTGCCCATCTCTCAGCCCTGCTTTCCCTCCCCTAGCCCTGGATGCCCCCTCAGATGCGCAGGAGAAGGTCCATGATGCCAAGGTGGAGTCACGGAGCCACTGAGCAGTGACTGCTGCCCGGAGCGGGGCAAGCACGCAGCACCTCTGGGTGGCATGAGGGGGCCCCACTACCTATTGCCCCTGCCCATGCAGGGCAGGGGGCACAGAGGAGCACAGTGGGATGCACATGGCCAGGCCCCCGGCCTGGGCACCCCATCTCAGCACGACTGCACTGCCAGGACTGCCCTACCCGCTCATGCCAGTGGTCAATGGCTGGGCACACAGAGGTTGGGGCACCTGCTGCCCTGCCCCTCCAAGCCCCCCTGGCCAGTGGGCATCGTGCCCACGTTGTACATAGTGTAAAGTCCCTCTGGCCCCTGTTTGCTGCACCCATCCTGTCTTGGCCAGGTTTCTCACATAATTTATGGTGCCAGTGGATGGGGGTCAAGATGTATTTATTAAAACCAGAGCTATTGCCCACCTGGCTTCTGTCTCTTCCTAGCAGCAGCAGGCACAGAGCCATGCCCCTGCATCCCATGCTGGGCTCCAGGGGAACTAGCAATCCCTGGCATTGCTGGGGTTGGGGATGTATATCAGGGGATATGGGATGTGAAAACCAATGCCAGGATGAAGACCCCCCTATGGGCTGTGGGGTGGCACTGGAGAAGACCAGAGCAGTGGACACAGCTGGAGCCATGATGCCAACCTCTGCCCACGGTGGAGGCTGCCAACACAGTGCTTGGCAATGGTGCCCGCTGGCACAGGGACAGCAGGACTCTGTTCCCCACACCTCCGTGGTGGCACAAAGAGCCCAGCCCAGGGCCCCAAGCCAGCTACCACCCATGGAGGCCCTGTCCTGCAGCACCCACAGCCAACCGCTTGCCCAGGGCTGGGCACAGACACCCATGGTGGGGCAGGGCAGACCCCTGTGTGTGCTCTGGAGCAGTGCAACCCCAGCCATCCCAGTACAGCTGCTCTGGACTAAGGCCTCGTGGGACCCATGGGAGACCCAGTGCTGCCACCTGCCCTTTGGTCCCTAACGTGGAAGCCTAAGGGATCTCTGGGGCCACTCATACTGTGCTGGTATACACTGGGATGACTGGGACAGTCAGAGCTATACTGGGTTATATTCGAACAGTGCCAGAGCTGTAGGGAAAGTAACACTGGGCTCTACTGGGACAGCAGTAAGGCATAGTGGCACAACCACAACACTGTAAGGGGACAGTGTTAGCCTATACTGGGGCTGCACCCAAGGTGACACCAGGCTAGACTGGAGTAGTGGTAGAGCAATAGAAGAATGGCACTGGGGCACGCTGGGCTGCAACAGAGCCCTGAGTGCTCAGCTGGGTGTCCTGCCTTGCGTACACCCACAGCCACACAGGCACCTGTGCCAGCAGGGTGGCATCACCTGTGGTGGCCTTGCAGTGTGCTGGTGGCCCACAGCCAGGCACGCTGGTGGCAGTGGGCAGAGCATGTGTCCTGGCACAGGGCTTCCCCTCCGGATGAACATCCCTGCTGCCACGGGGCAGTGCCAGGAGCTGACGAGCAAGGAGGGAGCTCCGTGCCTGGGGATACAATGAGCGGGCAACCCATTTTGTCACCTCCCTGCCTCAAACCAGTTCACGTCGGGCAATGAACCCTCCCAGACTGGCACACGACATATCCCGGCCCCCAGCCCAGCCATCGTCACCCACCCTTGGGGGTGCCGACGTCAAACCAGAGGGTGGCACCTGGGCAGTGAGAACTAGCCTGCTCCCGATCCTGCAGCACCAGCCCAGCAGTGCTACAGCTCTGCCTTTCCCCGCACTCAGTTCTTGCCACAAAGGTGCCATCCCGTGCCCCGGGGAGGAAGGTGAGTGTGGCCCTGCCAGCTGCCCCGGTAGCCCCTGAGCCCGTGGCGGCGGTGAGACAGAGGTCCCGGCAGCCAGCCTGCCATGCCGGAGTACCTTGCCCAAGGATTGCCAAGCTCTACCCGTGTGCCTCTCTGGAGAAGACTGAGCCTCTATTGCCCAGCGAGTTCAGCAACGAAGAGTAGAGCCCATCTCTCTCCCTGGGGGCTGACAGTCCCGGGACGCTGAGCAGCATCACGGTAAGGACGAGCTCCCTGTCAGCTTTGGGGTGGTGAGTCCCCAGAGCGCCAAGGTGCCCTGCCCTCCTTGGGCATTGACAGGTGCCCTCGTGCCCTTCATGACAACACAGACCTCAGGCACTCTGCCCCCACCAATCTGTCACCCAGCCAGGCATGGCCATGAGCCTGGGGGTGACCATCTACAGAGCCCCAGCACGGTCCTCCCACATCTCAGCGGGGAGAACCCACAGGGAAGCAGCGCCCAGCCCCACGCCAGCCCCTTGTACCTGCGGGAAGAGGGAGCAACGTGTCCCAGGGGGAAGTTGGCCCGTGGTCACCCTATGCCAGCTTTTACCCTCACCTGCACCCGCTGGTTGCCCACGGGTGCCATCCTGGACAAAGGCCACGGTGGACGGGGCCCCGCCATGGGACAGAGTTCCCGGCCGGGCTCCCCTTGACCCTGCCGGGCGCTGAGTGCCCTGCGCTGCCGGTGCCGGTACCGGGCGCCGCCGGTGCCNACGGCGCGGAGCGGAGCGGCGGCAGCGGCGGCACCATGGCCTCCGAGAGCGAGGCGCAGCGGGCGCTGCAGTATGAGCAGACCTTGGTGAGTACCGGGGGCACCGGGGGGGCACCGGGCGGGCACCGGGGTGGCACAGGACGCGACGGGGAACGATGGAGTACCCGTGGGTTTTGGGGGTCTGGGGGTGCTGCCCTGCTCAGGGCGGCAGAACTCCGCGGTGCCCTGTTTGGGGTGCTGTCTCCTGTTTGGGGTGTCACCCCCAGCCCCCCTGGCTGTGGGGGAGCCCAGCTGAGCCCCCTCCCCCAGGGCAGGACTTCTGCACACTCCTCACCACCCCCTGCCAACACCCCTCATCACCGGGAAGGGATGCCCACCCTGTGGGGGCTCCCAGAGGCGCCAGCCGGGCACGCTCCTCTCCCCCGCACGGCATGTCCCCGGCCCTCTGCCCCCGAGATAACGTATCTCCCCCGCCCGCAACCTTAGCCCCATGTTTACAACTACTTTTCCTCCGAGGCCTCCCCACTGGCACCAGGGTGTCCCGTTGTCCTGGGGTGTCCTCCTTCCCCGCTGTGTCCCCAGTCACTCCACTGCTCTCCGCTGCCCACGGCCCTCAGACATCACGGGCAAAGGTGCTTTTCCCTGGCCTCCACTTGGGACGATGCCCAAGGCGGATGGTACTTTGCCCTGGCAAAGGTATTCGGACAGGCAGGGCCAGGGAGGTGTGCAGGGACTGCGTGACCACAGACTTGTCGTGCCACGGCTGCCCAAGAGAGTCTGAACAGGTTGCTGTGCGTGGGGCGGGCCCTGCTGAGTCTTACCCACCCAGCATAGGCGCACGGGGCAGCGTCAGGGCACTGCTGCTCTGTAGACCCTCTGCATTGGCTTTCCCAGCACCCAAACTCTTCTTCTGGCGGTGCTCCTCAGTGCTCACCCCAAGCCGCCCCTGCCCCGCCGCTGTCAGGTGGCTGCAGGACACCAGCTGGTCATGGGAGCCCCGGCTGTGCCGTCATCTCCACGACCTTATTGACCCCACGGTCCTTCCCGGCAGGGCTGAGTCAGGGAGCAGTCGGGGGCAGGAACAGGGGCGACTGTGGAGGTGCCTCTCCCTGCCGCCAGCTCCCCACGGCCCCCCTGGGCGCCCTGGTCACGGTGGGTGAGCAGAGAGTCCATCCCAGCCGGGCACCACGGGGCGGAGGAGCCTGCGGGCAGCGCGTGAGGGGAGAGGCACGCTGGGCTGGCATCAGGGCAGCCGTGCTCGGCACCAGCAGACTTTGCCTTCCTTTTCTTTGGGCAGGGTAGCACACATGCCCTGAGTGCTCCATGGTGCCCATCCCCATAGCCTCTGGGGGCCATGAAAGCGCCTGGGGCTTGTGGGTGACGCTGGGTGCGGGCTCCTGTCCCATAGCCTCACACTTGCGTTTTGGGAGCTGCCTGGGCACGTGCTGGGCAAGAGGAGTGCCTAGCCCTCCCCAGTGCATCTGAGCCACCACCAGCTGCTGCTGGCACCTGCCAGGAGGGTCAGGATCCAGCTGGAGCCTGGCATAGGCTGGTCTGAGCTGGACAGCCTGGAGACAGCTCTTGCTGCCTGTGCCCACAGCCAAGCCATCACAGCCAGGCTGCAGGGTTGTGCCCAGCCATGCCCAAAGGTCTCTGTCCCTACCAGATGCCCTTCCCCTCCCCAGATTTTACCAGCCCTGGGATGCCATGGCTCTTAGGGCCCCAGACCTAAAGGTCTCTCCAGGCATCCCACCCTGGGGTCCCCATGCTGGACAGGTGTCTGTGGGAACCCCTGGCATGCCGAGGGTGCCGGGGTGCACATCAGCCCCAGTGTCCCCCACATGCCAGGCTGTCATGGCAGGGAGCAAAAGGCCCCGTGGGGGGGATTAAGCTTGACAAACTGCCCTTGTTTGTTGCAGAGCTGCTCAGGGCGATTAGAGCCCGGCTAAGACAGGCAGCGTGACACACACCCCCTGGCCTCTGCCTGCCCACTGCCAGCCCAGAGGACCCCCCATCCCCTTGCCTTTAAATATCTCCCCTAGGGGAAATTTGGGGAGAAAGGTTGACTGGCATCAGCCATGAGGAGGTGGGCACCACGGCCAAGCAAGCTCAGTGCTATGGGACAGGCTGGCACGGGGACACGGCAGCACCAGATGCCAGTGCCCGCCCCAGGCACAGCATCGCCCGGGCACAGCAGGCACCATGGGCTGGCAGTGCCCAAGGGGCTGTGGCACAGCCAGTGCCTGCAGTGGAGGAGCCCAGGACCAACACAGTGGCCTTAGCCCATGCCCGTGTCCCTGAGTGCCCCCCCGCCCCCCTGTGCCCGCTCCCTGCCCGCCCGGCACTGTGATTGTTCAGCTGCTTCACGGCAGAGGCCGGAGTCCCGGGGCTGTTTGTGTTTCAAAAGGCCTTTGTGGAAAAATAACCCAAGCGGAGGAGGAGGAGGAGGAAAGAGAGAGCCCACCGCTGGCCCTCACAGCCATGCCAGGGCTGTGGGCACAGTAGCTGTGGCTGCTCAGCACTGGGCACCCATGGGGGTCCCATGTCCTGCCTGTGGGGCTGTGGCATGGGGCAGAGGGGTGGCATGGGGTGGGCACGGGGTGGCAAGTGGCAGAGAGATGGCACGGCCCCTTTGCTTGCATCCCTGTTGTTGCAAGTGGGGTCGGGTCCAAAGTGAGGCAGAGGGGGAGCAAATCCCACCGCCTCCAAGGAGGCTGGAGCCCCTGGGACTGAGCATCCCACCGTGTGCCCCAACACCTGGGGGGGCAGTGTGGCAGCCCCTGGCACAGCCCCAAGAGGTAGACACAGAGCTGGTTTGGGGAGCACTCAGCCTGGGGGTGCTCCTATCTTGGTTTGGGCTGGCCATGGGTCAGCAGTGGGGCCAGGCAGGCAAGTGTTTGGCAGGGTGACAGCACTCCTGGGGTGCCGGCCCATTTCATCTTCCAGAGCAAACAAGCTTTTTCCGAAGGGAGCCTTTGAAAGCAAGACCCCGTGCGGGGCTGGGGTCCTCCTCTGGCAGCTGATGCTGGATTTGGCCCCTCAAGGTGGTCGTGCCCTTCCCCCCAGCTCTTTTCCACAGGGCAAGGAGCCACTGAGCCCGTGCTGAGCAGGAGTTTGGGGGAAAATCCGTGCCAGGACAGGGTCAGCAGTGGAAATTAGTTCACCCTCCTCTCCCTGCCTACATCCCCACCCTCCCTCCCACTGCTGGGCACAACCTGGGTATTAGACAGCAGAGAATCCACCCGGCGCCGCTCTGGCTGCTCTCTGCTCTCTACCAAAGGGACCTGGGCAGGAGCGCTGCCCCGTGAGAAGTGCACCTTCTCGCCATCCCCACGGGGAGTTGTCATGTGCCAGCAGGCCAGGGGGCTGCGAACGGGACCCGGGCATCTGGGGTGGGCACTGCCTCCAGCAGCCGGAGCTGGGCTGCCCACGTGCCGAGCACAGTGCCCACCCGTGGCGTTGCCCCTCGGCCGGGCGCTGGCACGGGCCGTGCCAGGGAGGAGGGCGGCTGCGCCCCGGCTGGGCAGCCACGCGCTGCGCTGGCACGGCACGGCGGGTGGGCACGCCATCAGCATGGGGCTCACGTTGTCCCGACGTGGGAGCCTGGCAGGGCCCCCACGGCCCTGAAGCCTCCCTTTGTGCCGGGCCAACCTCTGGCGCTTGGCATTCAGGTCGTGCAGGGGGGAGTGAGGCGGAAACCAAGCAACCGAGTCCTTGGCAGTGCCCGCCAGCGCGGGACAAATGCCCCTGGCTCAGTGGGGAAGATGGGCACAAAGAGCTCCTGGCCGGCACAAGGGGCACTGCCAGGGCCACCCCCTGCCAGGGCCCGGCCACGTGCCACAGCCAGGCAGGAGGCACCCGAGGAAAAGGGGGTGATCCCTATGTGGGCACAGAGCCACTCGCAGCCCTTGGATCCCTAACCCCCTCTTCACAGCCCAGGGATTACCCCGGGCCCGATGTTGTGCCCCCCCTCTCCTGGAACTGGGGGTACATCCTGTCCCTCACTGTCCTCCTGCCTCTCTGCTGCCGGCTGAGACCAGCCAGCTCATGTCACATGTGACCTGCCAAGGCTGCTTTTGGGGGGGGTATCCCAGCCCTCACTGCTCTTAACAATGTCGGGGTGTGGTGCCTGCAGAGTGCCGGCACAACCCCAATACCAGCCCTCAGAGAGTCTCCTGGCCAAGCTGGCCATGCTCCCATCACTGGAGGCCCTTCCCCACCCTCCGCCAGCCCAGTCCGGTGCCTGGGGCACCTGGGCAGGGCCAGAGACTGGTACCGACTTTTCAGCTGCCTGCTTTGGGCACGTGGGCAAAACAATCACCATGGATGCACACTCACCTTATCTGCCTGGCTCCTTCCCATGCCCCGAGGGTAGCCAGGCACTCCCACAGGCACCTCCACCCCTTTGCCTTGGGATGCCATGCCTGCTCCCTCCCCTGGCAGACCATGCCAGCATGCCCACTGCTCCCCTGACTCAGTTTCCCCACTTGGGTGCAGGAGTTGGGGTACCAGCTGCCCTGACACCCCTGCCTGCTCCTTCTCCCCCAGATGTATGGGCGTTACACGCAGGACTTGGGCACCTTCGCCAAGGATGAGGCGGCCCGGCTGCGGCTGCAGGAGGGGGACACACCCCGACCCCGCCGCCCCTCTGAGCTGCTGGAGTACACCCAGGGTCGCTGTGCCCCCTGTCGTGGTAAGGGTCACTGGGACACGGACATGGGTGGGCACAGCCCCACAGCAGCAGAGTCTGGACACGGCTGCCCACCCCGCCACGGTGGTGCGGGTAGAGTTTCTCTGGCTGTCATGGGACACCGGCGCCTAGGACAATGCCACCTGCCCGCCGGGCAGCAGGGACACAATGGCCTGAAATAGCCGGGCATGCTGCAGGGACTGGGGGCCCCCAGCCCCTCTACCTGGGGCCATGCCAGGGAGGCTGTGCTGGTGGGAGGTGCATGCCCAGCAGTGCAGTGTGTGACTGTGCACAGTCAGCTGGCTGTGACAGCTGGACACAGCGGTGCTCCTGCACCAGACGGTACCAGCGGTGCTGGGTCAGTGCTGCTGGTTGTGAGCATTTGTGTTGCTGCCAGCCTGGCTCTGCCACTTCAGTGTGCCCATCCCTGGAGCATCCAGCCCTGAACCCGCCCTTGTGTCCACAGTCTGCGCCTTGCAGTGCCAGCGGTTCCTCATCTCCAAGGTGGGCGAGGACTGGGTCTTCCTCATACTGCTGGGGCTGGTCATGGCACTGGTCAGCTGGGCCATGGATTTTGCCATTGCCACGTGTCTCCAAGGTAAGCGGGTACCAGTGGGTTCCTGGGGCCATGGCAGGGCAGGGAGTGGCCATGCCATAGGGCCGTGCCGTGTGCCTTGCCACCCACCACCCATCTGACCGGCTGTTCCCACAGCTCAGAAGTGGATGTACGGGGGCCTGGACACCAACGTGCTGCTGCAGTACATGGCCTGGGTCACCTACCCCACTGTGCTCATCACCTTCTCTGCTGGCTTCACCCAGATCCTGGCCCCCCAGGCCGTGGGTAGGGCATCAGGGGGCTGCCTGCACCCTAAACAGGGTGTCCATTCCGTCAGGCTGTGCCTTGGGAGCTGCCTGGGTGTCTTCCTGGAGGTCCTGGAGGTCTTTCTAGGGATACGGGCTGGTCTTCAGAGGGTCTTCTGGGGATTATGGTTTGGATGTCATCCTGAGCTATGGGGTTGGGGGTCTTCTAAGGCCTATGAGAGAGAGGTCTTCAGAGAGTCCCCTGTGAGTTAAGGGGTGGACATCCTCCTGGGCTATGAGGCTAGCAGGCTTGGGAGTCTTCCTAGGGCTACAAGCTGATCTTCAGAGGGTCTGCTGTGGGCTGTGAGATTGGGGTCCCTGTGGAGCTATGGGTTGAGCTGCGCCCATATGTAATCATGGGCCTGTTCCTGCCAATGTACTGTGGGAAGTGGTGTCTCTGGGATCTCCCTGTGGCAGTGGGGTGTGGCAGAGCATCAAGGATTACCCCCCAGAACCATGGGGCAGTGTCCCCCCTTCATGGCTGTTGGTCAACGCTGTCTCCACGTCACCAGGCTCAGGGATCCCTGAGATGAAGACCATTCTGCGGGGCGTCGTGCTGAAAGAGTACCTCACCCTCAAGACCTTTGTGGCCAAGGTGATCGGACTGACATGTGCCCTGGGCAGCGGCATGCCCCTGGGCAAGGAGGTGAGGGCAGTGCCTGAGGGAGGGTGAGCAGGGGGCCAGGGAGTGAGGCTGAGGGCAATGTCTTCAGTCCCCCTGTTGTCCTCTCAGGGTCCCTTTGTCCACATCGCCAGCATGTGCGCAGCCCTGCTCAGCCGCTTCCTCTCCCTCTTTGGGGGCTTCTACGAGGTGAGCAAGGCAGGCTGGCCCCAGGAGGATCAACCTGTGCCCACCAGCAGGTTTGGCAGTGCCTGGGGTTGGGGGGGCAGTGCCCACTCACTCCTGTCTCCCTCACAGAATGAGGCAAGAAACATTGAAATGCTGGCAGCTGCCTGCGCTGTCGGTGTTGGCTGCTGCTTCGCCGCCCCCATTGGAGGTAGGGTCACCCCGGGCCCCCCCACACCCCCCGCACCTCCCGCCCAGGCAGCAGGGTCCACCTGGTGAGGCAAGCAGGACCCCCAGGACAGCTGGCATGGGAGAGGGCAGTGCTGCTCAGCAGGGAGGAGCAAGGGAGGAGCGGGCACCATCCTCCCAGATGTGTAACATCTGCTCTTGTCCTCTCCCCTGCCGCCCTGCGCTCCAGGGAGCTCCCCACTCCAGTCCCGCTGAGCCCTGCCCGTAGGTTGGTGATGTGTCTGATTCTTTCCTTGCCCTTTGCCTGCTGCCCTATTTGTCTGTCTGTCCATCTGTGTGCACCTCACCTCATCCCAGTGCCACCCTTCATGTCGCTGCCCACATCCCTGTGCTACCCTCTCACTCGTGCAGACTTGTGCTTGGCCCACTGTGCCCTGTCCACTGCGCCCAGCTGGGACCGGCCACGTGCTTTGCCAGGGAAGCCCTCGAACCGCCCCATAGTGTGTCCATGGGGCAGCCAGACTCCCATGGGCTGTGCACGAGTGTGGACTCAGGGTGGGAAGCAGGCCAGGCACCGGGGGCCTGCCTATGTTTCTCCACCTCCCTTGTGCACTTCCCCCCAATGCCAGGCGTCCTCTTCAGCATCGAGGTCACCTCCACCTTCTTTGCCGTCCGCAACTACTGGCGCGGCTTCTTCGCTGCCACCTTCAGCGCCTTCATCTTCCGTGTCCTTGCCGTCTGGAACAAGGATGAAGGTACCTCAGGCAGGGTGAGGGCACAGGGGTTGCCTGCCCAGCCCTACTGACCCCCGCCATCCCCCAGAGACAATCACGGCATTGTTCAAAACCCGCTTCCGCCTCGACTTCCCCTTCGACCTGCAGGAGCTGCCTGCCTTTGCCGTCATTGGGTGAGTGCAGCCATCCCAGCACCCATCCCGCGGCCCCAGGGGCGGTGGTGGCAGTGCTGGTGGTGGTGGTGGTGGCAGCAGGACACCTCTTCCCTTGGCTCTGCCCAGGATCGCCAGCGGCTTTGGGGGCGCGCTCTTTGTCTACCTCAACCGCAAGATTGTGCAGTTCATGCGCCGCCAGAAGACCATCAACCGCTTCCTCATGAAGAAGTAGGTGCCCAGCAGTCCTCAGCAGCAGGGTGGTAGAGCTGGGGCTGCACCAAAATCACCCCCTGCCCTGTGCCACTCTGCCAGGCGCCTGCTCTTCCCTGCCCTGGTGACGCTGATCATCTCCACGCTGACCTTCCCACCCGGCTTTGGACAGTTCATGGCTGGCCAGGTACCTGCCGTGGGGTGACACACAGGTCCCCACCCCAGGGCCACCACAAGCCCCAGCTGACCCCTGCCCATCACCAGCTCACCCAGAAGGACACCCTGGTGACACTCTTTGACAACCAGACGTGGGCCAAGCAGGGGCTCAGTGATGAGTTCGAATACTTGGGCATCCTGGAGGCCTGGCGCCATCCCCGCTCCAACGTCTTCGTCACACTTGTTGTCTTCATCCTCATGAAGGTGGGTACCTACTGTCCCTGTCATCCTCAAGGTACCACCAGGAGGTTATGGAGAGGATTTCCTGGATGCCACCAGGGGGATGCCAGATTGTTGCCAGAAAGGTGGCACCAGAAGGCATTGGGTGGCTGCTCCGAGAGTCCACCAAGGTGTTTGCTGGGTGGTGCTGGCATGCCATCAAAGAGATCTTGGCTGGGAGCCACCAAGGTGCCACCAGGGAGGAGCTGGCAGGGTGCCCCTGGGAGGAGCCCATGCCCCATGGCAGGGTGCGGTGCCCACGTGCTGCTCCACAACACCCAGCTGAGGGTCACGGCAGGGGCAGGAGGCAGGGCTGGGTCAGGGAGGGCAACTCATGGGTGTCTGCCCCACAGTTCTGGATGTCAGCCTTGGCCACTACCATCCCAGTGCCATGTGGAGCCTTCATGCCCGTCTTCGTCATTGGTGAGACCCTGTACCCTGCGTGGGCACAGTGGGAGGAAGGAGTCACCTCTCAGCCCACACTGGGCACCTGTGACTGCCTCCAGGTGTCCCCTTCCCTGGCAGCATCAGGTGGAGGGGAGGGCTCAAGGCTGGGCAGGGTGCTGAGGTGCCCGATCCCAGCCCCTCTCTTTGGGCAGGGGCAGCCTTTGGGCGCCTGGTGGGGGAGAGCATGGCAGCCTGGTTCCCTGACGGCATCCACACAGACAGCAACATCTACCGCATCGTGCCGGGGGGCTACGCTGTGGTGGGTAAGCACTGAGCTGGAATGGGGACACCGTGGTGGGCATCACTTGGAGATGCTGTCCCACAGCAGAGGTGATGATCCCTGGAACTGGGAGTGATGCCACCACTGGGGATGTCCCCGGATGGTCCCAAGGGCTCTAGATGTGGTGGATGCCCTAAAGGGGGGAACCCAGGGTGGGGACACAGCCTGGTAGGAAATACCTGACAGCACCCCCGTGTCTCCTGGGGGTGGCCACAGGGGCGGCCGCACTGTCGGGTGCTGTCACCCACACGGTGTCCACGGCTGTCATCGTCTTCGAGCTGACGGGGCAGATCTCGCACATCCTGCCTGTCATGATCGCTGTCATCCTGGCCAATGCCGTGGCCCAGAGCCTCCAGCCCTCCCTCTACGACAGCATCATCCGCATCAAGAAGCTTCCCTACCTCCCTGAGCTGGGCTGGGGCCACCACGAGTGAGTTTGTGTCCCCTGCCCCAACCCCAAACCCCCCACCATGCACAAGGGCAGAGGGTGGCATCACTGAGGCCACTGTTCCCCTCCCTGGGCAGGAAATACAACGTGCGGGTGGAGGACATCATGGTGCGGGATATCCGCTACGTCACCCTCAACTGCAAGTACCGGGACCTGCAGCAGGTTCTGCACAGCACCAAGATGAAGAACCTGCCACTGGTGGAGTCAGCTGGTGAGACACAGGCAGGGGCTCTGCCGGCATCCACAGCAGCCGTGGAATGTGCCAGGATGGTGGGTGGGTGGCAGAGGGAACATCGGGAGCCAATGTGGCCCCTTGCTGTGTCTGGCAGAGTCCATGATCCTACTTGGCTCCATCGAGCGGACGCAGGTGGGGGCCCTGCTCAGCAATCAGCTCAGTCCCCACCGCCGGCTCCTGACCTTGCGGCAGAAGGTGCTGTCCGAGGATGGGCACCGGCTCTCCGATTCCAGCATCCGTTTCCAGGTGAGGGGTGCAGCTGTCTTGGAGGATGCCCGGTCAAGGTGCCCCCCACCAC